>PQWD01013960.1:0-11550 GCA_019425675.1 Leucinodes orbonalis | reverse complement strand
AAGTTACAACTAGCTTGGTTTAAATATTTCCAACGTTCAAATCTTTGGTCAGCATTTAGTCGGAAAGGGGGGGGAATTTGCGTGTTTACAAACAGTGCGGTGAAGTGCTCTCACCTGCTACAAAGAAGAGCAGCAAGCAGCACGCGCAGCATGGTGGGCCTTGGTGCGGTCATGGCTGGCACGCGCGGTCGGAGCTAGACGCGTGCGGCACGACTGACTGCGGCGTATGAAACGCCCGCCCGCCCTTCGAACTATAAATTGGCCTTGATTTTGCGCGCGATTATTGCTCTATACCGAACCGAAGTGATGCCATTGTGCCACACACATAATAAACAAATCAGAACACCAATCTTATTTTTTTATTTTAAGACACTTCGACCGATCAGCTGAGCAATTGTTTAGAATCGACGTACCTTACTTAGAACGTGAAGGTAGTAGTTAAGACAAAAATAAATTACCAAATCATTATCACCGCCTACATCAGATATTTTTTGTATACCTCTAGATAATAAATAAGTTCAGATTATAGTCTTTAGGATTATAGGTACAGTGTACATTGATTACATTTCATTTTATACAATGGAGACAATACTGAAACTCTTTATCCTTTTGGATGTTGCGTGCGTAGCGTATTTGTATTGTTCATACTTACAATATAACATGTGACATTGGTTTTAGAAAGATGCATAAGCACCGGATAATGGAATTCCCAAATCAGCAATTATCACTTTTGTTATAAATAGCTGTCGTACCCGTACCACACTTTCATTGATAGGGCATTTGTGGAATAAAAGGCTTCGGAGCATTACCTTAAGCACCACGCGTTGGGCTCTTTCTAAATCTAATAACGTGATTTTAGCTGTGCCTCCCCACGTAGCAATGCAGTATATAGAGCAGATTGGCAAACAGCATAATATACCATTTTTAGAGTCTTCACACAAGCTGAGTTACGCAGTGATTTCACAATGAATATTGTTTTTCTAGTCTTTGCTGCGAGTACAGATATGTTTTTTAAGGAAAGCTTTTTTAAAGGATACTTATCGTCCAGGATAATTCCTAGGTATCTTATAGTGTCGACTCTTTCTTTGCACGGACAATTACATAAGTTTCTACATGAGTGAATGATAAATTTTGAAAGTATTTTTGTTTCACGGCGCGATTTTTTTAAGGTCATAAACTTAACTTTGTTAAAATTGGGGCAAACATATATTAACTAGTTAGTTAATTCTGTCATTCCCTATTTAGCTGTTTTAAAGACAGATTCCCAGGACGGAACACTAAAGAGAATAACGGTGTCATCAGCATAACAAATAAATAATACACTTACAATCACACAGCGCCATCTAGCCCCAATCAAAATGACTTCAGCTCTCGAAACTGGCACTTAAAATATGTCGTTTAAGTATATCAGGAAGAGCGTTGGACCAAGTATGCTACCCTGGAACTCCGAAGATATGGGCAGCTGGGTACTAAGAGATGACGCTAAATTGACACACTGTCTCATGTTACTTAGATACGATATGAACCATTCAAGAGCCACTCCTCTGATACACATAGAGCTCAGTCAGCCCATAAAACTAAGTCCAAGAAGACCCCAATGCACCATTTATTTTGGTCAAGCAAAGAAGAAACAGAGTTAGTAACACAACAGCAGCTTACGTGAACCTACCTAGCCTAAACCCAAATTATTTATTCAAGAGTGTTCTTCTTCTCGTAGAAGATTAGATTAGATTAAGATTATATCAAAAGATTAGATTCAAGTAGATATTTTTCATAAATTATTATTATTGTCTGTTAGTGTGTTCCGGTTAATCTCTGAAATGGCTAGATCAGTGGCGTGCACAGAGATTATAAGTACGTATGTAAATGAAAACAATATATTTTCATTTTTGTCAAAGTTTTTATGTAGTATATTGTTTAGTACCCATAATAGAGGCTTCACACTTGGGGATAGATGGCGCGTGTGAATGTCAGTGGATATTTATTTAATATTTTTGGAAAAATAATGATAAGTGCCTATACAATTAAAATAAAACTGCAACTAGGTACTACATTAAACGTTTTCCATTGTTGTAGTTACAAATTGATGATCATGGATTGCATTGTGTCTAATGTGCATCGTATCATTCATAAAGCATTCATCCTCAGTTATATGATATTGCTTCCGGTACAATGGGCTGATTTCTACCCTTTTTACTTATTCAGTGTTTTATCAAAGTAGGTATTAATAAAAGACGCAATGACAAAATAAATAATTTATTCGATGACGTTTATCTTATGAAAAAAATAGGCACGTCTTTATTACTAATTCTATTTTACCATTATAACAATACAATTCTAACCGATTAACGCATCTTGGAATATTAACAAAAACTCGTTACATGTAGTACCTATTGTATATTACACTTTAGACAATACTAAATAGGTACCTATATTCCCATATTGTGGGTATGTCGTGGACCAATATGTCATGTTAAACAGAGGAAACCTACGAACAGCAGAGGCTTGCATTAGATTATCTTAGATGACATACTTACATATAATTTACAATATATTATTTCCATGCGGTATTTTTAAAGGTTGTATGCCAAACCTTTTATGTAAAGAATTTTAACTATTTCCAAAATTAACAATGATTATTTTAAGATCAATACTAATTAACTCTCGACAATACGCCAGGCTGTTTATTAAAAAAAGCCTTTACACAACTAGATAATGTGCAAAATTTAGCGTAACACTCATATAAAATACCAATACAACTTTGTAACAGAATAATTAGAATTTGGTAAAGAGTAAATAAATTAACGATTTCTAAAGTAAAAATAGTTACGATAATGTATTAAATGAGCCAGATTTTCGCAGTTTATAAATTGAAATGCGACAATAGTTTGTCGTTGAACGTGATATTGGCGAACAGCGAGGGGTGTGACGTGGCCCTAGTGACAGACGGCGGTCTCGCTGCGAGCGCGATGGCGACGGTGTCGCGCACCTGGCCTCTAGGCACGTCCCCGCGGAGGCTGACCAGACGCGCCAACTGCTCCTCACTCATGTCCGGACACTTTGCCAACACACTATGCAAATCCAGCGAGAGCATCTCGATATCCTGACAACGTAGCACCTGCAGATCAATGATGATAAATCATTTTAAGCTCAATAACAAAAACATCTAAAAAACATGATTAATATACAAAACATATCCCACCAAAAAAAAATCATATAAAAATGTTGCTAAGACGACCACATAAGGAAAAAGGTATCAGATCTCAAGTGATGCCAAGCTTTTGAATCCACACAGCCTTATATTAACAAATTATTCCATACAAGTAAATATGTATGGCTTCGCTGTTTCGCTACCGTCGTGGAGGTGATGCGAATATTTAGTTTCTGATCTGAAGTCAGCCAAGCCAGAACATACTTGTAGATATTGAAAAAAGAAACCGCAAGATTTTGATGACTGAGCAAAAGAAGACTCACTGGCTGGCGCAGGACAACGGTCCTACGCAGCGCTAATTTAAGTGTAAGATAATAAGCAAGATGTAAGCTAGTGATAAGATTTAATTACAATATATTTGGTATTTATTTTTATCAGCATCAGCGTATAACGTCTTACATTTTTCTCACGCACATAACATTGAAATAAATAAAAAATCCTACTTTAAACGTAAAAGCAAAAATATTTTTTCAGCTAGGAGAATAGAAATGGTTAAACAATACTTTCATGGATCATGCAACCACCTCTAAAGTATCCTCTTTCCAACAAAATAAGAATCATCAAAATCGGTAAATTAACGACAAAGATATCCGCGAACAAACATAAAGAAATCACTTATACTGTCGAATTGTGTAACCTCCTTTTCTGAAGTTGGTTAAAAAGAAATAACATAAGATAGTACGAGCAAAAATATAGTTAAATGTTTACAAAGTACCTCAGCCAGCATACTAATAACTTCAAACGGCCAATCCACATTTACTCCTTCGGGCGCAATCTTCTTGAAGAAAGATCGTATTTGATTCGCCTCTTTCACAATTTTTGTTGCGGCTTGCTGGGCTTCTTCCACTGTTTTAAATGTGACTTTCTTCGATAGCATCGCTGTGATATACTTCTTATATACTAAATTCTGCGCTTCATTTATAACATACTCGAAGTTCTTGTCCCTCAAATGATTGTAATCTTGGAAATAATCGTCGAGCGTAATGCAAATCGTGTCAACTGGGATACTGGATGGCAGCCATTTCGAAGTGAATAAAGCGTCGAAATGAACTTCTAGATCTAAAAAGGCTTCTTCAAGCAAAAACTTCGCAGCTTCGTCTCGTAATTTCTGAAAGAAAAAGTATTTAAATAGACATAAAAAATGCGGCTTGTAAAACAAGTTTATTAGCTGATCCAGTAAAGCATATTGGGTAGAAAACTGTTTTTAAAAATAAATAAAACTCGGTCATATGAGCAGGTATTAGAATATTCTAATCTTTATTAGTTATGTTCTGGAACACCCAAATAACGGAATATTTCTTACTAATATAGAAGTACGTTACGAAAAATAATCATTTTAAAATAAAAAGACACAAAACCTGGATGCCCTATGGTACATGCCACTAACTAAATGCAAAATAAAAATTTACGCCCTGCCAACTAAATCTAACAGAATAATGCTATAGTGCAGTTTAATCTGCATTTATTATTATTATAATAAATGCAGATTAAACTGTCGCGCCTCTCGTCTCGTGGAAATTCCTATTTGTTATAACATATATTCCACGAGGACGGAAATATAACGCCGAAAAACCTCTCATCATAATACCCCCGATGTTCACACAGAATATTCAGTAGCAAAGAATATTATATGCCGTTTTATACTCAACTTAGAACAGAAATATTACAAATATGATAATTTTAGGCAAGAACTTTGGAATAAAATTATGCTCACAGAGGATATTTGTATCCTAATAAAATTTAGCTTGAATAGTTATTAAGATGTCAAAATATGAACCTATCAAAAACATAAATATGAAATGAGGACCAAGTTCAAAATTATGATATATGCCTTAGTTGTCGACTTCAACAACAAAAGAAGTGTCGAAATAAATAAATATCCACGGACAAACATACTATGAGACATAAATAAGATAAGATAAATGTACAATTTTCATTCTATGAGGTAATGTTTGCCAAAATTTAACACTTCAAAGTGAAAACATTTCTCAGGCTTTGCTTAGTTTGGGAACCCCTTGAAATTACGTGATTTTGATAATTTTAACACTTGTAAACTTATTTCTATCTTAATTTTAATTCCGTTTCAATAAATAGATTTTTTCTTTTTTCTTCTTCTTCAGAGTTGATAAGTGGTCCTAAATGTTTCGTGTCTCAATCTTCAACTATCGCAATCCACTGCTGGACAAAGGTCACCCTCATTTTGCGTCAGATATCCCGGTCCGCCGCTTTCCTCATTCAGCCTCCACCAGCGACCTTTCACAAGTAGTAGGTGTATAGGGCCGAAGGGCGTCCTATTGCTTGCCAAGACGCGGACTCCACTCCAGAACTTTCTGATCTTATCCCTAAGAGGGATCCCAAGCATAGCTCGCTTCATTGCGCGTTGAGTGACTTTAAAGTTGTGAACCAAACCCGCAGTCAAGTGTCTATGTTTCTGCTCAGTAATACTTAAAAATAGTATAGTAATATTGAACTAAAGTCAAATGATAGCACGGTGCTACTTGAACTTGGCTAGGCACGCTGTCGCGTGAGTGTCTAGATATAGTCATGGGGAAGAAGTTTATGGCCTCCGGGAAGCTACATTTGCATTCATAAATGTTCTTTATGGACCTAAATCTTAATAGTGTGCTCGTGCTTTTGATTTCGTACTCTTTCTATGACGTGTGAAGGTCAAAATTGAAATTAATAAATTTAAGTTCTAAAAATATAACTACGTATGTGTCATGCGGCTCGGATATCTTTTGGTTTAAGTTTCTTCGTGATTATGCATCTAGTTACTTTATTGTTTACCTAAGACCTAAATTTAAGTTTATTTATTTATTTTGGCAACCTCACTCAGGTGTTCTCTCAGGCCCTGATATGACTCCGATCGATCCGGCCCCTTCATACCATAATATGGCTTTATCAATAATCTACTTACAAGGAACGTGTTAAGCATCTTGTCGAACTTTGCTTCAGCTTGAGGGTCATGTCTCGCCGGCGGCCAATGACGAGCCTGCGTCTGTTGCGCCAGTCGTGCCATCTGCTCGCAGTTGTTCACGATGGTGATCATGGTGAGTGAAGTACGCCACGCGCGATCGGTCGGCGAAGTGCGCATTCTGTTTAAAAAATGCTATGAGAAACAATGTGTTAAACAAAGTTTTGTCTTTTATCATCATCATTAGCTCATTATACATCCCCATCGAGGGGCACAAGCCTTCCCGTATAAGACATGTAGTCCTAAGTCATCCACGCGGGCCCAGTGCATATTGCCGACTTCACGCACAACCTTTTGTTTTTCTTTGTAGGCGTGCGCAGGTTTCCTCACGATGTTTCCTTCACCGTAAGAGAGTCGAATCGATTTTGAAGTTCCAATTGGAACTGTTCGGACCCACGATGTATTTGGAGCGGCGTAGGTCTGAGAGTAGATTTTATTAAGCGAGACCGTTCGGCCTGAAAACATATTCAAAGTGCCTCGGACAAGTCGGTGATCACTACCGGTTTTAAACCTGTTGACCACTGAGACATCTTTAAATATATGTCGCTTATCCGCCATAATAAAATCTATCTCGTTCCTTGTCACAGTGTTCGGGCTCTGTCAGGTCCATCTTCTCTGAGGCTTCTTCTTAAAGAAAGAATTCATCAAGAAGAGCCCCTCCATTTCGAGGAAGTTGACCAGCATCTGCCCCCTGTGATTCCTGCGCCCCAATCCATGAAGTCCTATTTTCGATTCGCCGCGTTCTTGTACTCCCACTTTAGCGTTGAAGTCCCCCATAACAACATTGTAGAAGGTCGAAGTTGTGCCTGTAATGTATGGCTCTGGAGATATCCTCATACACGGCTTGAACCTCTTCGTCAGAGTGTGACGAGGTCGGCGCATATACCTGTACCACCTTCAGGGAGTACCTGTCGGTGAGTTTAAGTACAAGGTACGCTACCCGGTTCGACACACTACTGATTTCTACAACGTTGCTGACAAGGGACTTGTGAACCAGAAAACCGACACCACCCTGGGAAACCCTATCACCTTCTCGGAAGTAGAGGAAGTTTCCGGAGTCCAGGGTCATCGTGTCCTCCCCCTCTTCGGACTTCAGATAACTCCAGTATGCTGGTGATGGTCCAGCCGCATCGTGCGTCCATTGTACGTAGCCAAATGTAGTTTTTTGTGGCAGCCTACCTTAACCCGGGGATTCTTCGCGCCCCCTGCCCCACCGTGATCGCGACCGCTGCCGTGGTCGGGAATAGTGGGGCTGCCGGGAACTGGGGGCCGATTTTGGTTGGCGCTGCTCATGGGGGGTTAATGCCCGTAGTCACCACGCTGGGCAGGCGGGTTGGTGACCGCAGTGTGGACCAGTACGCAGGATGGCGCTGCTGCCCACCATCCGGTATAAAATCCCTTAGTCGGCTCCTACGACACCCTCGGGAGGTGTAGGGGTGGGACAAATGTATTCTATTCTGCCGTCCCCACACGGCATACGTAAGATAAGATATTTGTACGTGGCGGAATTTGAACCTGCAACCTTCAGATCGGAAGGCAACAGTCCACACCAATAAGCCACCAACGCTGTTGTCTTTTATATTACAGATATATTTAAGTTCTGTTTATACACTTATTTTATATTACCAACAGAAAATATTTAATTTTATATTCAGATTTGATTAATTTATATCTATTATTATACAGGTTATTTAAGTAAGTGTGTTGACAGCAGCATAGAATGCAATTATGTGACCACGTCTTCCCGCGGGTGCCGTTATGGGCGGTTTAGGGTCAACACATTTAGAAAAGAAGAAAGTTGCAGCGCTTGCTCATCAAACCCTAAGCCAAGCATGAAAACTATGGCTCATTGTTTCACTATCGTGGAGTAGACCCTAAGTCAGGCAGATATGATGATGCTCCTCAGTGGACAGGCACATTAACAAATACTATTTAGCCCTATCAAATAATATATGGTTACAAAAAACTCTAAACTTTTTTAGGAATTGATTAGTAAAGTACCAATAGAATGAGAACACACTTTACCTTAAATTGTATGACTCCATCTCTGTACATTTTACCATAACGCGTCACCTGCTCTATACTGAGTAAAAGAGCTTTAAAAGTAATTTCTTTGCTTATTGTCTCCGTTACCTGCACAGAACAAAGAATTCAATAAAAACAAGCCTGAAGTTACGTGGCTTTAGTAAATCTAATGTCACATAACCCTCTACTGTGCCGCTCCCCGATTCTGTGTTTAACAGTTGCTAATAGTATTTAATTTAAAACTAGCTGCCTTACACAAACAGCTGTATAATTAAGCCTCACATACATACATACATATCACTTTCACCATAAAAACATACAATAAAAATTTTTTTGTTCATTTGCAAAGCTTGGCAGTGAGGCTATTGGGAAATTTGCACCACACGTACGAAATACACAACAAGCCATTTAAATAGGTGGTTGTTCCATCATCATCGCCGAGCATAGCGACTCAACGGTTCAGTGTGCCTTACGAAGAACTGAGAGACTCTTGATATATATGTTCACGATGGGACAATGACTGACAATACGCGATAGTTGCTTCACACAAGAAAGCACAGAAGTTCTGTGAAAGAACCACCTCCACCACAGCATTCAAGGTCTAACAATATGTATGTTTACAAAATGTATATTTACGTACAAATGTTAACAATACACTGCATTGATACATGCTTGTTTAAATACTTTCATGCACGCATGCCTGTTTGCTTTCATTTTTTCGTATTTTCGATAATCAGAATTCGTACTTAAGATACTTCGGATATTTTTACGAAAAACCGTAACTGTTTTTAACAAACAGAATTACTGAATATCGGAATTGGGAATCATTAGGAATTAAAAAATAGGAATTATAAAATTGTGTGATTGTCAATATAGGAGTTTATATTTTCGTAAATATGTAGTGTAACTAACCTGCAGGTTCTGATCAATCATTTGGAATATGATGACGGGCGCGTGCGTGTGGTACGCATTGGAGTGCGGTTCCGACCTCGGGCGCATTGGGACCGCTCCATTCCGCTCTCTCTGATTCCAGTGTCTTCTCCATCCATTCCATGTAGTTGGACTCCATTTTCTGCAATCACATAAAGGTATAAACATAAGTACCAATGTGTTTTTGCATTTTCGAGATTATATGAACGTCACCCGACGCTCTTACGGTGAAGGAAAACATCGTGAGGAAACCTGCGCACGCCTGCGAAATGATTCGAGGGTGTGCGTGAAGTCGAAAAATTCGCATGCCTGCTAGGTCGACTAAGGTCTATACACCCTTTACGGGAGGCTCGTGCACCTTAGTGGGGAAGTTAAATGAGCTTATGTTGAACTAAATAAAGCAGCATTGAACATCCTTCTTCAGGGCTTAGGTTTTCTTTTCGAATAAACTTTTCGCTGTTCGCCTTCATCGGACAAGACGGCTGTCAGCTTAAACTGATGCCTTCCCACACAATACGGCTAGGGAGAGTCGACAGTTAGCGTCGTTAATATCTACTTATCCGCTTTGTGCACCACATGGGCATCCTAATTGCTAGGTTTAATGATGACCATCCTCAGATTTTAGCCGGAACCGACTTCTTAGTTTTCGTTCCAAAGCACGGAGGAGATCGATCATTCTTCTTGGTCACCATCCAATGACCGAGTGTTGCAATAGTTATTTACATCCGCAATCATCAAACGAATACGCAAATATGGATAGTAATTAATGCGCCCAAGAAAATATGAAACGAATCAAATGTACCACTGAGGCATTATAACTGCATCTCAAGGTTATAGGCTATGATGTCTGATATCTAACATGCCGCATGTTAGATATCTAGACAGCATACATATTGTACATGCTTTTACATATTGGATTGCCGCATGTTATCCTGTGAAAAAGGAATGTTTCGCCGTTTTGTGATTACTAGATAATATTAATAGATAGAAAAAACCTAATATTTGTCGTGTCGGGTGATAGGCGCAGTGTTCATTTAAAAAATAGGTAATAACTATATACAGTCATTGATTTCCCTTAATACTGCAAACTTATTGTCCTGTTCCGATTATTATAATAAAAAGTACTAGTAGCTGGTTGTACCTGCAAATACTCATCTTGCAGCTTCTGCATTATTTCATCACTAAGCAACGGTGGGAGCTGGGAAACATCTATGCCAAGCTGCAAACTGCCCATTAGCTCATGCCCCGGATACGTATTTAAGACCCAAGACAACAGTGTTACATATTCATTGCCCTCAATGCCCATCTGTACTACATCTTGCAACTGAATAAATATGCAATAAGTATAGACCAGGTATTTTAACCTTTTATCCACCAGAGACGCCTTAAAGCGTCACAAATAACTTTCCATTGTGTGTAGCATTCTGGTGGTCAAAGGGTTAAAATTATTTATGGCTAATCCTATCTAGAGTTTAGACATGCCATAGTATTTATTAAATTCACTTGTGAAAATAAACGATGCACATGGAACAGTCACAAATCATCGTTTATTGTTCAGAATGATACACTACATTAGTTTTGGCTGCCCTGAAGTTTGGAGAGTGTAGATAGGAGGGCCTTGAACAGGATTCAAGTATGATTAAAGGTGTATGAAATAGTATGGATTAAATATGGGACAACCATTTCTCCACTATTTTTTATAACATACACAATTGTCACATTTTGTGTTTTCAGAATTCACAAGCAATAGACTCATTATTTCGATTAACTTAAAACAAATACACGTCACTTACGCTGGATGATAAGCAAGTGTGGTACATGTTGACTATTTATTGACGATATCATAATGCGGCGGGAAGCAGGGAACACAGAGTGTTTTGACAACACGCAAATCTTCCAGAATGAGCTGCCGTGTCAACTCCAGGTATCGTACCAACCACAGTTTGTTGTCTTCACGCTCATCGACACGATGCCTTCTATGCGCTGTGCCACAGCACACTCTAACACTTCAAAAGCTTTTGTACGCCAGTTCTTTGGCCGACCGGGCGGTAAAAACCCGCTTTGAGACTGTTGCTGCAATATAATTTGAAATTCTTTAATCATTTTAAATAAATCATCAACTATTTATAAATATGTATTTGCATACTTGCAAAGTTGCAAGTTAATGAATGATCATATTATTTGGCTAGTCACTATTAGACTGTCAACACAAATTAGGATAAAAATTACCTGTAAGGCTACTTGGTCCCTCTTCTCCTCTCTTTCAATTATTCTTAAAGCTGTAACAATTACTGTAGGTTCTTTGCGCACAGTATTTAATGTTCTTGCCAATATCAACTTTATTTGTTTCTCAAGGAGGTTTGATACCATTTCCACATCTTCAAAATATGCTTTTAACATTATCTTATCA
>PQWD01013959.1:0-68774 GCA_019425675.1 Leucinodes orbonalis | reverse complement strand
CCCCGCGCCGTACAGCCAGCCGCCCCCGGGGTGCAGCGCCAGGGCGCGCGCGCCGGCGGCGGCGGAGGGCGCGCGCCCCGAGCCGTCGAGGCGGGCGCGCCACACCGCCCCCGCGCCGCCCACGAACACCCAGCCGCGCGCCGAGTCCACCGCCAGCGCTACACACACACACACACGCACGCGCGCGGTCACTACATATTCTATTATTATTTATAATTACCATATAGAAAAATTGTTAATCGGCCACGTTAGTTTTTAAAATAAATTGACAATTTTCATTTAATCAACATAATGATTACAATTTAATTTCTTGAACACTTAGTAGCTATAAAAAAAACACTCACATAAGTTACTATTGTTAGTAAGCTCTTAATTAACAACCACCTCCAATTGTCATGTTCAAGGACGTATTGTTAACATATATTTTCTTCGTAGCTTTAAGTTCATTCCCGAGATGATAAGGACCTGGTGACCTGTACTACCCATAACAGGCGTCAGTCACTCACAAACTGAAATTGTGTCCAGCTATTGTGTTGTTAAAATGATAAATTTCTGATACTGTGATTATGCTTCTGAATGAAAATAAAGTTGATTATTATTGATTATTGACTTACGTCAGTTCGAAAAGATACCAGAAATTAAGTGCAACTTCGAAACACAAATATAGTGTAACAATATGTATAGTATTATAATAATTAGTATGGTATGTAGTGTAGTGTAGTGTAGTGTGTGTACCGGTGACGGGGTCGGGTCCGGTCCGCATGACCCGGTAGCGGCGGCTCCCGTCGAGGCGGGCGGCCTCCAGCACGCGCCGCTGCGGGTCCGCCCACAACACGTTCCCGCCCGCCCAGTCCACCGCCACGCCTGACGCACACACACACCACACTCATCATCACCATCAGCCCACTATACGTCCCCACCGAGGGGGACGAGCCTACCCGTATAGGGTGTAGAGGCCTTAGTCGTCCGCGCGGACCCAGCGCGGATTGGACTACTTCACACACAACCTTTGAAATTCTTCGCAGGCGTGCGCAGGTTGCCTCACGATGTTTTCCTTCACCGTAAGAGCGTCGGATAACGTGCATATAATTTCATAAATTCGAAGACACATTGGTACGTGGCGGGAATTGAACCTCAGCCCTCCCGGTAGGAGGGCAACAGTCTACCCCGCTGAGCCACCGACGCTCTTCGACACTAATGATACTTTTATATTAACAGTATGCGCTATTGATAAAACACAGAGGGTTTAAAAAAGTCATTTACGATGTAAGACTTCTTTCAATAAATAAATATGATATTTTGACACAAGCAGAAATTTATATTCACACATATTCGTAGAGAGCCATCTGAGCGCCACATTTGACTGGATAATTATGTATAGTTATGATTCATAGAAGCGTATTATGTGTACTGCTACACGAAATACTGGCACAAATATAGTACCCTAGAGCTGTAACGGTAAGTCTTTTGACTATCTGCGTAACTGTTGTCTTGCTCCCAAACACGAACTACCCAAATCGCTAGACATTGAGCAAGGGGATTAGGAAACTTTGGGTATGAAAGAAAGAAAAAATATTTATTTGGTCCAAATTTAAGTATGAAAGTACACGTTTAGTATGTGTTCCGTAGAATATACCTTGAGCAAGTTAAGTTGCTTCCAAAAATATGTATACACACAAAATGTGTCTGTTCTGTTCTAAAGGAAAACCCTTTAGAATAGATATGCAAATGGAAAATGTCTACATATACGCAAATTATAACTGTGTACGTATTTTCAAAACTCTTTTGCTTATAATTCTCTAATTGATTCGTAATCCACCACTCCACTGCATTTCTTGGTATAACTTTAGATTCAAAGTTACAATGGGGGCCTCACATTGAATCACTGGCTGGTAGACTTAGCTCGGCAGCTTATGCTGTTAGGAAGATAAGGCTCTTGACAGATGTAGAAACAGCAAGATTGGTTTATTTTAGTTATTTTCATAGTGTCATGTCATATGGTCTACTGTTGTGGGGCTCAGCTGCCGACATTAATATAATATTTGTACTACAAAAAGAGCTATTCGTTTATCTACAACCTTAGACCCCGTGACTCTCTTAAGGAACTTTTTAAGAAATAAATATAATGACTATAGCATCACAATATATTTATAAAAATTTAATTTACGTCCGTAAATACTATCATACCTTTAAAAAAAATTGTAACTCACACAATTTTAATACTAGGAATAGAAACAAACTTGCTGTTCCAGACTTGAGACTACATAAAGTAGGTAAATCTTTTATAGGAAGATGTATAAAGTTTTTCAAAAAGGTACCGCAGAATATTGTCGAGTTACTTACGTCGTTAATAAAAAACCACCTTTCTTAAAAAGGGTACTACACTATTGACGAATATTTATGTGATAAAAATCCGTGGTTTTAAACTGCTCAGCTATTTCAGTGTTTATGATATATTAAGGAAAATGAAAATGTTTTTAAAAAAGGCTACACTGTTGAGTTTTCTTGAGTGCTTCTTTCTCAACAGGCCAAACCACTGAAGCGCTTTTTTTTTTCAAAGCATCAAAACTCATATTTTTAGTTTAGTGTTTTAATCGTTTTTTATTATATTTGTATATTTTTTACGTTCTTATGAACGTATTAGGCTTACAAAAAGCACTTATGAGCTTTTTGTAAGCCTAATCTGAAATAAATGTTTTTGACTTTTTGAGTTTGACTTTGTAAAGAATGATAAACTTATTCTAGATTATACTCTATTGAGGTAACTCAGCAAAATGTGTATAATGAGCAGACTAGTGCACACGGGATTTGAAATGCGTTTGTTTTTGGTTGTGTTGGATGTGTTCTAACTAGCTGTGTGTGTGTGTGTGTGTGCGCGCTCACCGACGACGAGGTCGGTGGGCGGGGCGGGCGTGGGCGGCGCGAGGGCGGCCACCCGCCCCCGCCGCCCGCCGTCCCGCCGCACGCGCCACACGCGCCCGCCCTCGCCGTCCGCCCAGTACAACCACTCGCCCTCTACACACACATACATGCAATCACTTATGACACGCTAATGATAGCACATTTCTGGATAAGGTATATAAACCGTCAACTGCATGTTTACTTTTGGCTCAAACCCGTGCTCAATCTATAACCTATAGGTTAGATTGAGCACGGGTAGGTTGAGCACGGTTGGTTTATAAAACGACTTTTTTTTTAACTACTTAAAGAATGTTTCAATCAATCGATGGACCACATACAAAACACAATCACACAGTCTTTCTCTAAATGATAGAACCAATTAGTATTTATTGTATACAGTAATACTATTATACTCAGTGTATTATTCTATGTAGTGTGGCAGAGTACCGGCGTGGTATGCGATGGCGCTGGCCATGGTGAGCTGCGGAATCGGCGGTAGCAACGACTCCATCGAGTCCGCGAGCCCGGCGAGTCCGTCGAGTCCGCGAGCCCGGCGAGTCCGTCGAGTCCGGCGTCCGGGCCGTGTCCGGCGCCGCGGGGATGGCGCGCACCTCCCAGCTCAGCGAGTACACCACCACCTCGTCCACCACTGACAGACACACACACACACGCACAATGTCACCACATGTTGTAATATACCTCAATGTATATCATATCTACATATTTCCCATTACATTGATACTTAAAACTTACAATAAATTTTAGTTGATCAAGTATACATATTATGTTTAAGCAAATTTTATATTACTTTTAGGTGAATTCTTATCCTAAAGCTGTTTTATAAAATTTAGTTTCATACAGGTCAACTTTCATTAATATCAGCCTATTCCTGTCTACTGCTGAACACAGGAATCTCCAATAGCACCCTGATCATGACCCTGTTCCTTAATTAGCGACACACAGGATCCCTGTCTCTTGATTTTCGTTACCTGGTTTCGTCGGTAGCAGACCAAGTGAACTTAAAAAAATGTTAACATTTGTACTTCAAAATAACCAATATCGGTGCCTGGCAAAAACTTTAAAAAATGTAAATTAATTTAGAATAATTATTTCTAGGTAGGAATGTGTTTAGTAAGGTATCAAGGGACTCGTCCAGGTGATGTATATGTACTAACGGACACAGCGGTCCCCTTGCGCGCGGTACCCCAGCGCGCACAGACACCGCGACGCGGTCTCGGACACGCTGACGCACAGGTGCGCGCACGCCGCCGGCCGCAGTGCGCATGCGCCGCCCGCCGCCACCGCCTCCGCCTCCGCCGCCGCCTCCTCCGCCGCGTCCGCTAGGGCCTCGGGGCCCAGCTCCGGGCCCGCCGCCGCCGGGGCCCGCGGCCTGGGGCCCGCGCGCCTCTCCATCCCGCCCTCCACCGTCCAGTACGCCAGCAGCGACGACACCGGCCCTGACACACGCACCTCTTTCATATTACACCTCTTGCTCTAGGTTTGAGATTATCACTAAGTTTTTAGACAATACCTTCAGATTTTACCCTATTCAAATACATTAAAGTTCAATTCGCATAAACATAATTTTTAGTTACCTACGTGTGTCCATAGGTGGCGATCTCACTAACATACTATAGAAAGCCGATTAGTTTACCTTACCATAAAATAATTAAATTAACAAACTTTTATTTAAATTCACTCAACGATCATTAAAAAAATCTCTCTTAGGGATCAAATCCTTAATATAAGCAACATACAATCCGAGCGTCGGTGACTCATTGGTGTGGACTGTTGCTTCCTGATCTGAAGGCTGCAGGTTCAAATCCCGCTTAATTTTTCAGATTAACATGTACGCTATCCGACGCTCTTACGGTGAAGGAAAACATCGTGAGGAAACCTGCACACACCTTCAAAGAGATTTAAAAGTTGTGCGTGCAGACAGTCAATCCGCCCTGGGCCCGCGTGGACGACAAACGCCTGAACACCCTTTACGGGTAGACTCGTGCCTCTCAATGGAGACAATATGAGCAAACCTGACAAACATGTGATAGGTAGAGTGCCGTAGCGGGCGGTACCTGCGTCCTTGAGTACAACCCTAGGGCGGGAGCAGTGCAGGCGGTGGCAGGCGTGCAGGGCGGAGTCGGCCGCGTCCGCCCACACCACCTCCGCGCCCGCCAGCGCCAGCGCCGTCGGACGCGCGCCACCGCCCAACTCCAGCTGACGTACACACATACATTTACACTATATACCATTTAAACAAATATTGCTTTAATAAATATGTTACATATTCAAAAGATATGGTACAAAATATTAACAATTTCAATCTCATAATATACGAGTATAAAACTCAATAAAAACGTGCCTACACAACAATTATGCAGTAAGTTACAAATTGTATTTCTCGTACGGAGTCCTTTAAGGTAGTATCTTAGAACCTACTTTTTATCGTTATTTGAATTGCATACGCGATACTTGATGAAATAACAAAATGATCAATTATATGCGTATTGAGAACAATTATTATGTCTATTAAATTGTTAATGAAGCAACAGCTCCTCTATTCTGATATCTATATTCCAACGGTTGAAACAATCGACAGCAACACTATCTTTTTCAAGTAGAAAAGGTATTACTGCGTATAAGTGTATTTTTTATTTTTTAGTGCTCATTAATTCTGGTTAGGTGGTGTTTATATATTTATCATTAATTTCATATTTATACCAACATAAGAAAACATTATTCAGACAGAAACCTATTTATAATATATTAATTAAAAATGTGTATAACGAGTGTTTAAGGAGTCGATATTTTAGAAGTCGAGTAACACTTACGGTAGAAACGTTCATGGTGTTGAGGTCAATGTACTGGATAGTGGCGGTGCCGGAGTTGATCCAGTACAGCACGTTGTTCTCCACGTCCATCGCCATGTCTGTGCGTATGCGCAGTGAATTAATACCATAATTAGTACAATTGAAAAGAAAAGTTTTAAGTTATACTAGGTGGTAGACTTGATACTGAGTCGTCTCGGTAGTACCACAGCAGTGCCAGGTATCGTCCCGGGAAATAAAGAGTGCTATGCACATTTTGTTTCAGGGTGAGGTGTATATACTGGGTATATATGAGATCTAACTTACTTTTTACAGACAATACAGCTTTTACAGATTATAAGAAAAACATAGCCCTTTAAGTTGGACAAATAAGTGAGCACACGCGCAGGCGACTTCACACATGAACGTTATGAACAAAGTAACTATACTTGTTTTTATAAACAATGTGAATTTTTATTTTCTTTTAAATAACCTTAGCATAGTTTACCTAAATACCTTAATTATGTGCATATTATTATATCAATATCTTGTAATATCACTATATGAACAAGAAGCACATTTTATTGAACTTTATCTTTGTGAGTGGTTCGCCGTTCATCAAAGTCCTTCGAGCCGGATATGGATGTTTTTGTGATATAATGGGGTGTATAGTGTAGCTGACCGGAGACGGCGGCGAGCAGCGAGTCCTCGGCGGCCGAGAGCAGCGCGCGCCGCCCGCCCCCCGCGCACGCCGCGCCCTCCAGCCGCTCGCCGCCCGCGCCCACGCCCCACGCGAAGTATATACGACCGCTGAATACAACATCACACTTATATACACAATTCACGCCAAACACTAGCTGGCTAACAGTTCACTAAAACATATCTCTTAAAGTTACAATCGCGTCTGTGTTTTTCTATGATGTGAATGGGAAAACCTGATGGTTAGGTTGGATGGACAGGTTTAACGAATATTATTTAATTAAATAAAAGTATTTATTTAATTTCTGGTGCAAGACACCAATTATAGAAACAACAAAATACAGTTCTCTCTTCTCGAAACTCATAAATTTCATTACATGTATTGACAGGAGTGAACCATCATTGTAGCATTATATATAAATGTGTGATTACCGCTTGGGGTCGACAGCCAATGCGGTGAGGGCGGGCAGGGGCGGCAAGTCGAGCAGGGCGGCGCGGCGCGCGCGCAGGTCTATGGCGCGGAGGCGGCGGCCGCCCACGAAGGCCACGCGCGCCGCCCAGTCCACCGCCAGCGCCCGCCCGCCCTCCGCCAGCGTGCGCGCCGCCCCGCCCCGGGACCCCGCCCGCTTCACCTCGCCCGTCTGACACACACACACACACACATTGTGACACACATACACATCGCTACACACGCCTACAACACAAGCGCTCGGGCTAGAAGCGCCGTGTGCCAGACTCACCACTAAACACTGTTTTCTGAAGGGTTTTACTTATCTGGGGTCTACCACCATCTCTTAAAACAGTGTTACTATAATAATACGCCAACATTTTTTTTCCGAAAACGCGAAGTAATATAATTCATACACCTCCGGCGTATTCCCAAAGTCATGGAAGACAGCTTCAGTGCAGCCGATACCTAAAAAAGGTGACCGTTCGGATCCGTCCAATTATAGGCCGATAGCAATAACCTCCTTGCTCTCCAAAATCATGGAATCTATCATTAATTGCCAACTCCTGCGTTATCTAGAGGATCACCAGCTTTTAAGTGACCGACAATACGGGTTCCGTAGGGGTCGCTCTGCTGGAGATCTTCTGACGTACTTGACGCATAGATGGGCCATGGCTTTGGAGAGCAGGGGGGAAGCGCTTGCTGCAAGTTTGGACGTGGCGAAAGCCTTTGATAGGGTATGGCATAAAGCACTCGTCTCTAAGCTGTCTTCCTATGGACTTTCTGAGACTTTATGCAAATGGGTTACCAGCTTCCTATCAGATCGATGCATCAGAGTCGTTGTCGATGGTGCATGCTCGGTCTCTAAATCTGTGGACGCTGGTGTCCCGCAAGGCTGTGTGCTATCGCCTACGCTATTTCTCTTGCATATTAATGATATGCTACTGATAAGTGGCATTCATTGCTATGCAGATGATAGTACGGGTGATGCCTTATATACCGGTCGTGCAAATCTTTCTCAGGAAGACGTCATTGATTGCCGAAATCAACTTGTGTCTAAGGTCGAGAGTTCTCTTAACCGGGTCTCCGATTGGGGTCTTCAGAACTTGGTTCAGTTTAACCCCCTTAAGATACAGGTTTGCGCGTTTACCGCCAAAAAAACGCCATTTGTCGTATCGCCTAAATTCCAAGATACTCCCCTATCACCTGCAGCAGTATTGGAATTCTCGGTGTTGACATTTCGAGCAGTGTCCAGTTCCGCGGTCATTTGGATGAACTTTCAGTTCTGACATAACCACATAAAAATAAATCTTATAAGGTTAAATAAATAGCGACACATAATTAACCGACAATATACTACTCGACTAAATCTTTACAATTTATTCTTTAAACCATATCCTGTCTAGTCAAATGTGTTAGCAGTTTATCTGAGCCTTGTTTGTGTTATGGCAGAATAGGTTTATTACAAATACAATTAGCTTAGTCTTCGAAACGTAGGTCCAATACAGAAAGTAAAAGTCAGATACTTTAATTCAATTGACAGTGAAGTAAAAATGGGGTCAATAAAATATAACCTCGTCATCGAGCCAGAAGAGTGCCGAAAGCGAAGGCACGGCCTGTAGGTGTCGCGGGGCGCCGGGGGCGGGGCCAGCGCCGGGGCCCCGCCCTCGGGCCCCGCCCCCGCGCCGGGCCCCGCCCACTGCACGCCGCGGATGGAGCCGCGACTCGCTACCACCAACACCTCCTCGTCCACTGCATACAAATATTTATAAAGTACAAAGCAAATCTTGGAAAGAAGGCTCAATCTCTTTTGCTTAAATGAAATGTAAGATCATCTTTATTTTACCTCATATTTTCTATTATACGTCACAAAATAAAAGGTCATTAAATCTATCAAATTACAATTGATATTTTTATTAACATTTTGTTATAAAAAATAACTTAAGTTTAATAATAGAAATTTAATGAACTTACATTATTATTTAAACACTTGAAACTTTATAAGTTATTAGTCACCAGTTCCCTCTGTCACCCGTAATAAGAGGCTCAGATGCACAATCGAATGTGAAATTAGAATCGTTAAAATATGCAGTTTCTTACCCTAAATGCAAAGTAAAATTCGAGATACTCAAGTGTTCATCCAAGCGTTAGTATAACAAGACGGCCTACAGTGTTTCCTCTCAGGTGCGTTTATCTGAGTGTGTATGTGTAAAGTACCGTGGCAGGTCGGGTAGTGTCCCCCCCCCCCGTGCGGACCTTGGCAAGTGGTGTTGTCGGGTCGCAGGCGCATGAGGTGTGGGCAGGCGCAGCGGACGCGGTGTGCGCCGGCGCCGAGGCACAGGTGCGAGCAGTGCGCGTGCGCACACGGCCGCGAGCGCGGGCGCGCCCCCCACGGCTGCCGGCTCGGGTGGATCACCTGACACACGACGGACACATACTATAGCCGCTATCGCTGAACGCCTGTTCGATGCTAGAGATGCTCTAGTCTCTCAGGAGGTTTTGCGTTTCCCCTATTCGCGGTGGTGGGTGTTAATAACTACCATATTTAAGATAGTAGCTGGAACCATCGGATCAACATGCTTTTCGAAGCAATGAGGAACTCGACATGATATTTCTCTCCATAGCTAAGCCTATGTAATAAGGTCCATTCGTTGCAGTGCCAGTTTATGATGATGTTTAATTAACATATTACAGCTTACAACTTTAGGAAATCAAACAATATAAATAAATAATATAATAATAATAATAAATCCACTGACATTCACACAGCGCCATCTAGCGCCAAGTTAAGCGTGAAGCCTGTATTATGGGTACTAAACAACGGATAAATATACTTAAATACATTTTTTTTCGTAAATACATACATATCTTACATAGAAAACACCCAGACCATTACAAACAGACATGTTCATGCACACAAATGTTTGTACTGCCCGGGGATCGAACCCGGAACCCTTGGTGTTGCAGTCGACCACTCAACCGCAACACCAAATAGGTCGTCAAATAACGCATAGAATATTGACAATCATTCAGTACCTATATGGGATTTCGTTTACTGCACTAAAGAGTGACCAGGGCCCGAATACTGGCCATTTTAAAATGCGCTAATAGGATCGTAACGTAAGTGTGGTATAGACGCATGGATTTCATTTACGTTTAGGTACATTGCACAGAACACTATGTGTTTTGGTCCCCATATCATATGTAGCTTTGAAATTGTATTACGTAGTTAAATGATCTTAAGATTAGAATGAAATGTTGCTTCATGATGATTAGCGTTAACGACGTATCAAGTTATTGGAGCAAATAGGAGAGTATTCTAAAGTAGGGACCGCGTCTTGGCAAGCGTAGCGTAGGACGCCCGGACCGGTGACTTGCGAAAAGTCGTTTTGAAGGATCGGTATATCTGGCGCAGGATGGTGAAGACGTATGTCCAGCAGCGGAGTGTGATTGCACGATATATAAGAAGTGCCCTCTGGTATTGCAAATGTACATGTGCGGCGGTGTCATTTATCATCAGATGAGCCGTTAGCTCGTTTGCCTTTAGCATAAGTGATGTGTAACCTTGATGTCGAACGGCTGCGTGAGGGACCTCTGCACGAGCGTGACGTCGGAGCCGTTCCACTTGTTGGCGCGCATCACGCTGTTGGAGCGCCAGTCCGTCCAGTACACGTGGCCCTCGAACACGGACAGCGCGAACGGGTGCGCCAGCGCCGAGTGCCCCTTCAGCACGCACACGCTCTCCGTGCCCTCGTACGTCACCGTGTTGATCGAGTCCGACCTGCACACACACACACACACACACACGCGTCACTCTAGTGCTGCCCCAGGGCGACCGGCGCACTGCGGAAATGGCAGAACACACACATTCCCACGCACACTTTAGACATAACTGTCTTCTAGGAAAACCCTTTGAACGCCAGGAATATCCAGACGCAATACAAAATCTATTGTTTCTGATGCCTTTAGGTGTCATTAGTATTTTAAGGGTTAAATTGTCTTTTTACTGACGGATAAATCTAACAAAAACAAGAATTTATATTGTGTCTGGAATCCTGCGAAGAGATTCAAAGGTTGTGCGTAGGCCAATCCGCAATGTGTCGGCATGGACGACTTAGGCCTAAAACCCTTTACGGGAAGGCTCGTGCCCCTCGGTTACGAGCTGATGATGAAAGAATGAAGGGCGCAAGCGTAGTATTTGATGTCCTCCGAATCAATGGACCAATCAGTTGCAAGAGGTTTCTGGGGAAGGCTGGATGGAAAGCGGAGGATCACGATATGTCTTCAAACTGGTGAACCTTTTTTCCAGCAGCGACTGCTATTNTATTACAATTAAATATATATTAACATCAATAAACAAATGAAAATAAATAGTACTAAGTATGATAAATAGTCAATATAGTTATTTATTTTAAATATAAACATTTTTTTTTTTTAACACTGTATCTGAGCTTTGCATTCTATAAGTTGCGTTGTCAACAAGGATGACTTGATATGCAGAGCATAGCATGTTAGAATGGGACAGATAGCTTCTTTGACCCACATACATTGTACCTATATTTCGCCCAGTAAGATTGTAATTTTTGTTTAGATTACCTGCACTATGTTTTACATATAACTGAAGTGTTTCCTATTTGTCAATGAAAATGTATGTTTATGTTAAGTGTCTTTTTTATAATTTATGACGTAAACAAGTATGACGATTCTGGTGTACGTCAAAAATTCGAATGAGTTTATGTTTACACCTAACTGTTTGTTTATTGTAACTGTATTTGTATCTTGTATGAATAAATAAAAAAAAAAAAAAAAAAACTACCATTGTTTAAAATCCCCGTAATGTTTACTAGGCCCGCTGACATGTTCATGCACACAATGTTTGCACTGCCCGGGGTCGTACCCGGAACACTTGGTATAGTAGCCGCCAACCATTACACCAAATTGTCATCGAATAGAGACAAAGAGTACATACGGACCAATTGTCTGTTATTATATATTTTCCTTAAAAAAACCTACACAGACTTTGTTGATACCCGATCTCCCCTAGCTTCAGTTTGGTTAAGTGTTGCCGCTCGACAGTCGACTATCGATAAGTTATCGATAGTTGGACAGAAGCAATAGTATCGATACTATCGACAGCTTAGTTTAGCACAATCACAGATATCAGAATATACATTAGACTGGACAAGCCGCCAAGTTTATAGACAGTCCCAGTGTCGCAATTTCTTTTCGGATCTTACCTGTGAAAAGTTATTATATTTCTTGGTAAATTTACTGATTCATTGCGATGATGGCATGTTACAATTGCACAGGATGGCATTTTGGGAAAAAACGGTAATTTCTTCTAATATTCGTGCGTCTTGACTCGTCTCACAGAGCGTAAACTGGCAGTCAGTGTATGCTCGTTGAGCTTACAGTTGTCGCACTTTAAACGCGGCTTGCCCCATCTCCTGTATTAGGAAATCTGTGAGCACAATAGTATTGGTACACTGCAACACTATCGATAGTATCGTAGCTCAATATAGACATATCGATAGTGTAGATAATTTTCGAAGTCAATTATCGATAGTCCAACTATTGATATTTCGGTAACACTGGTTGGGTTACCGACTCGAGTCCTTCATCATCATCATTAAACATCTCCACTGAGAGGCACGAACCTTACAAGGAGTACAGGCCTTAGTCGTCCACGCGGGCCCAGTGCGGGTTGGACGACTTCACGCGCAACCTTTGAATCACTTCGCAGGTGTGAGCAGGTTTCCTCACGATGTTTTCCTTGACCGTAAGAGCGTCGGATAACGTGCATATAATTTCGTAAATTCGAAAACACTTTGGTACGTGGCGGAATTTGAACCTCAGCCGGTAGGAGGGCAACAGTCCACACCATTGAGCCACCGACGTACTCGTTTCGTTAGTAGCGTGAAACCGCCCGTATTAATTACCGGTCGATAAGAACGGTGTAATCAATTATACGGAATACAAATTATATGCTATTTACGACAGCCAGTATGGGGTCAACGGTAAATAATTGAATTCCTTTTCAACCATTAATTGGATTCAGAAACAATTCAGTCTTTTATCACGTTCACATACAATCGCCTGCGAAGAGATTCAAAGGTTGTGTGTGAAGTCGTCCAATCTGCACTGGGCCCGCGTGAACGTCTGAGGCCTAATCACCCTATAAATACGGGTAGGCTCGCGCCCCTCGGTGGGGATGTTTAATGAGCTGATGATGATGACATAGCAATAAACTCGATTTGTCATATTCACAGCGCAAGTTTAAGTCTACTTTGCTGGCACTTGCTGCCACCAGAAATGGGTAGAATAATGTAAATTTAAAATGTAATAATGATTTGTAGCGTTCTGTCGTTTCCAACGACTCATTATTTAAATGTGCATGCCGTGGCAACCTTTAACTAAGGCAACACTACAGTCGTGTTTTTATAGATTTAAGTTTATAATTGTATGGTGTTTGTTTTGGTGGCTGTCCTAAATAAATACATTTAGAACGGTTGTTATGGATAGATTTTTCCAACATTCACACAGCGCCATCTAGACCAATTTAAACAATGAGCTCGTACTATGGCTCTTTAACAACGGATAACATACTTTATATAGTATTTTTTGCAAATATATATTATACATAGAAACGCGTACTTACATACTAAAATTAAAGGAAGATTTTTTTTAAAATATCCACAGATTGATTGCAAAAAATATTAGAAAACTAATCGTGGAACCTTAGCAGCAGCCCGGCTAGGTCGACATGATAAAAATAACCATAGACTCATCGAGGTTGAGTCTCGTTCTAGAGTACGGCTCTAGAACAAGACTCAACAAATCTAAAAAAAAAACAAAAAAAAATATTGACAAAATTGATATCTTGTTGATAAAAGGGGGACATTCAGCGAAAGGGACGATTTGCAAAAGGGACGTTTTGCGAAAGGACGTTCTGCGAAAGGGACATTCTGTATAAGGGTCATTTTGCGAAAGGCACATTCTGCTAGAGACACCAGGGGACATTTTGCGAAGGAACGATTGAAACATGGATCCTAAATCCATGTTTCAATCGTTCCTCGTTCGATTTTAGGCTAAAGTTTGAAAATCACTCAAGGGATCGTGAAGTCTCAAATATAATTTGTTAAAGAACTAAATACTAAAAATGTGAGTGCGTTTGGCTGCTGCACCTGATGGAAAGTGACCATGCAGCCTTAGGTGTATCACGTTAACTCAAAGAATGCCTATTTACGCTTGACTCATGAAAAAGTAATTTATAAACCCAAAGTTTTTACAAGGCTCAACATATCAGAGTAAATTTCATTTAAATCTGAGCCGAGTGGATAATTATAAACCAATGGTGTTCTCATTATAAATCAATATCGCAAAATCACGGTCATTATACACTCGAGTGCTAGAATCATCGAGGCAAATGATTGCATGACAGTCAGCGCGTCATTGTTTCCACGACATCGCATGATCGCTCCTAGCGAATCAACGCGACAATGTCAAATCACAATGTATCGTAAATGAAAATCATTTGCAATACATAGATTTTATATGCCTAAATACACCGAGGTAATTCGCCTAGGTAGTCTAAACGACAATCATCAGGTGTAATGGTTGAGATGTCGCCTACACCATGGGTTCCGGGTTCGATCCCCGGGCAGTACAAACATTTGTGTGCATGAACATATGTCTGCTTGGGTGTTTTCTATGTATAATATGTATGTATTTACAAAAAAAAAGTATATGAGTATGTTAATCCGTTGTCCAGTATCCATATTACAGGCTAATGCTTAGTATGGGGCTAGATGGCGCTGTGTATATGTTAGTGGATATTTATTTAAACATACTTTAAGTAGAAACACTGGATGCAATATTTTTTTCTGTGCCGTATACTTGTCTCACTCACCTAGGTGAACTAAATATTTGAAATCATAGTCATTGCTTTAGGGAGAGAATGGGGGAGACCTATGTCCACCAGTGAACTAGGATAGGTTGAAGACGAGAGATATAATTATCACTACAATCCCCTGGGTGCATACATTAAATCGTGGCTTTATACCCGACTGCCGCAGTAAGATTATTAACATATTGATCGCAAGGAATCCAGACATATAATATTTATTGTTTGTGACCACAGATTTCCCAATACAGGAGATGGGCAAGCCGCGTTTAAAGTGCGACAAATGTAAGCTCAACGAGCATACACTGCCTGCCAGTTTACGCTCTGTGAGACGAGTCAAGACGCACGAATATTATAAGAAATTACCGTTTTTTCCAAAATGCCATCCTGTGCAATTGTAACATGCTATCATCGCAATGAATCAGTAAATTTACCAAGAAATATAATAACTTTTTACAGGTAAGAACGGAAAAGAAATTGCGACACTGGGACTGCCTATAAACTTGGCGGCTTGTCCAGTCTAATTGTATATTCGGATGTCTGTGTTTGTGACACTTTCAAGGCGTCTCTGGCTGTCACAAAGGGTTAGCCATGTATTATTGTTCTTTATTCATTAAGTACCATAGACATAGGTGTCCTAGACATACATATTTAGGGACTCAAATCTTTAGATATAACAGCCTATAGATAATATTCGACGTGGTCGCTCACTAAGGGCCTCTTGAATAGGCTCAAGGTTGCTCAGCGTGCTATGGAGAGGGCAATGTTAGGTTAGGCGCGATAAGATCCGAAACGAGGATATCCGTACGAGAACTAGGGTAACCGACATAGCTCACATTGGCAGTGGGCAGGGCAAATAGTGCGTAGAACCGATGGCCGATGGGGCGGCTCTGGTTAAGGTGGCGGGGAGCAGATGGATGTCAACTGCTAGGGATCGGCCCGCGTGGAAATCATTAGGGGAGGCCTTCGTTCAGCAGTGGACATCTGTCGACACATATCTCCATCCTTCACTCGTGCCTTCGCTTTCACACTTCAACATTTACTCATAACTAATAAGCATAACCTAAGTTAGTTGTTAATCTCATGCTGTTAACGAACCGCACCACAAACTAGTTACTCGTTAGTTGTCACCACTCCATTCATGCGCAAGCACTGTCTCAAATGGGCAGGAAAGTAAACGTAGATTTAGATGCAAAGGTCTACGTAAAACGGGAAATCTCTAGGGAGCTATCTAAGGTACTGAATATCTCAAGGGAAAGCCGACTAAGAACATTGAGAAATATATCCATATCTCAAGGAAGAAATTACTGAGGACATTGTCACGTATGCCAAAGGACTAATGGCAGTTGAAGCAGATGAGTGCTGGAGGGAAAACCAGAAATTTCTGAGAACATCAAGTATGTCGTAGGACCGTTGGCTCAGACAAGTGCTGTAGTTGAAGTCGTCCTGGCAAATGTAGCAAAGCTCGATGGAGAGACTTCTTGCAAAAGTTGCAATGTTCGTGATGGCTCGATAAAGCACGCGCAAGTTAGGGATGTTGGGTCTAACATAGAGGATGCCTATATCAGTTGTCAACTGCGATTGCTTGAAAAGAAGACAAAATGAGTGAGAACCAATAACACGTAAGGGGAGCCAAAACTGAAACATCTCCAGGGCATGGTTTTTGCGATGAGAATAATTCCATGTCACGGATATTGAATAACAATGAATCTACAAGGGTGGCTATGGGTCACATTATCTGAAGCATTCGCTGGTTGTCTTTCGGTCTAAGATCTAACACTTTTGGATTTTTTTGGCTAAGGTTTGAAAGACCGTTAGGGAGAAAAGGTTGAGGACCTAATAAGTGTTTAGATTTCTGAGAACCTTCTGGTTTCCTATAGAATAATATTTTAGAACTGAATGCTTTCAAGGATAAGGTATTTATGGCCTTAAGGTCTTGCAGATAGTTTCTAAGAACTATCATATTCCTAACTCAAACATAATAATTCTTAGGTCTCAACCTTAGTCACCTGAGGATCGGGAGTCGTTAGTTAAATGCCAACACCTCATACTAGCATAACAGATTGTTAGTTTACGACTGTCAGGACCTGGAACTGGTCAGCGGCCAGCCACTCGAAGGTGTTCTGGTCGACGATGTCGATGACGGGGGTGACGACGGAATCCCGTTTCCTCTTCAGCCGCTGCAGCAGCGGGCGCAGCCAGTCGGCGCTGGCCTCGCAGTGCGCGTCCAGGAACACCAGCGTGTCGCCGCGGGCCGCGCGGGCTCCGCGCATGCGCGCCTTCATCAGACCCTGTCTGGTGTGCCTCCCACTTTATATAGGGTCAAAGACTCACTCATATGAGGCTGAAACTAGCAGAAAAAACGCGATAAACAGACGAAAACGACTTGGTTGTTTTCGTTTATAACTTTCGACTTTGAACTTTGACTTTTGAACAAAGCCTTTTGGGTCAAAGTCTTTTTACTTTCCTGGCCATCACGTTTTTTCTGCAAGAATGTTTCCAGTGTCAGCATTATCCAGGGAATTACTGTCCTCACAACAAATACTTTTGTTTTCCCGCGATAGTCATCAAGTGGGTAAGTAGCTTAAGGATCTAATATTTGTTAGGTCCACATACACACACAAACATACATAATACTCACACAAATGCGTGGTAATATAAATTTATTTATATCATGATTATGAAATAAATACATATGCTCGCCATTAAGATAACACAGCAGCGCATAATATTCAGAAACAAAAGTGTATGCCTTAAATGTAATCACACACACAAACGCGCACACACACATCTACACGTTTAACACCTCGCAGGAAAGTAAACTCATGTGAAGACACAACACAAATGTCTCATATACTGTCCATGTGATAATGCACACTCAAACAAAACACACACATGTCAACATGTTATATTTATCATATTATTATTTCTTAATTATAAAACGCATATTTTATAAATATCGTTGAACATCTAAAAAACATTTAATAAACAAGCATTTTGTATTTCCGTGCGCACATACCTACCTATACTTTTGTTTTATTTTTCATGTATGAGGAAAAATGCTAAAATAAACTAGCAAACATAAATATTATATGTGATCGATTTTTAAAAGCATTGCGGCATGGTGTTTTCTTAACATAGTTATTTATGACATTTACGAACATTCAAACGTCAAAATCCTGCTCTGTTTCGAATTCGACTAGGTACTTAAATGTAGCGACCGTGTTTATTGGTTGATTTCCCTGGCAATACTCGTATATTTTTTGTTTGTATCGCGATTCTATAATGATATACCCGAGCAAGTTAAACACGAAAACCTTAATGTTTTGGGGGATAGTCTCTGGATCCCTAGGCAGAGAGTAAGAACATCGTCTTAGACCGATGTGGGGTCGATGTTACCCGCGTCCGTAGGTTTACCCCTGAGACCCTACACGTGACCCTGGGTGGTGCCAAACGGGTGACACACTTCTTCGTGGTAGAGTCATGCAAAGGTTTTTTTAAACCATTGCACGTTTTGGGCTGACTCGGCCGGATTAATACCACGACCTCACAGAATACCAGTGTGAAGTAGTATTCTTGGTAGTGCGTTTCACTGCGTGAGTGAGGTTTCCGGATGCCCTCCCCCCCCTCTCCCCTAATGAGTACGCGGTTAAAAAGTAAATTACCCCAGGGAGGTACCAACTGCGTCAGCGTTGAGAATCCTCCTCCGAACGTCCAGGCATGGGTTCATTTCCAAGCTGCAGACGTCCGGGCCGCTCCGTGTATTCTGGGGGGAGCAAAATCGCGCTCAACAAGGGCAATGGCAAGAGCAAAGGTATTTCGGCATCCCCTTCTACGCTTGTCGTCGACTTTTGCAATATTAGGGGCTTGCATTCTAACATCAATGCAGTACACTACCATCTTGAAACTGCTAAGCCGGCTCTGTTCTTCTTGACTGAGACGCAGATATGTTCTCCAGCGGATTCTTCTTACCTTGCCTATCCTGGGTACAAATTAGAGCACTCATTTGTTCCGCGAGCTGGAGTGTGCGTGTTTGTTGGAGAGCATATCTGCTATCAGCGCCTTGCCCATCTTGAAGTTAGAGACCTGTCGATCCTTTGGCTGCGTATTAATTGCGAAGACCATCCGCGCGTTTACGCTTGCCTTTACAGGTCTCACAGCGGTAATTCAGAAACTGACCGACTCATTGAGCACATTCAGATGGCTACAGATTCCGTACAGGAGCAGATCCCTTCCGCTGAAGTCGTGATACTTGGCGATTTTAATGCTCATCACGCCGACTGGCTTGGGTCCAGAACAACCGACCATGCGGGGAGATCTGCCCATGAATTTGCCTTGGCATATGGTTTGACACAAATGGTTCCTGCGCCTACGCGAATCCCAGATGTGGATAACCATACACCTTCCCTGTTGGACCTTCTGCTGACCTCACATCCAGACGACTATTTGGTCTCGGTTAATGCGCCACTAGGCTCTTCCGACCACTGTCTAGTACGGAGTACGGTGCCACTCACGCGTTCAATACGTCCGCAATTTGCAGGATGCCGTCGTGTGTGGCACTATAGGTCAGCAGACTGGGATGGGATGCGGTCCTTTTTTGCGTCCTATCCCTGGGACAGAGTTTGCTTCAAGCCGGAAGATCCCGACGTTGCTGCTGATTCTATCGCTGACGTGGTGCTGCAAGGAATGGAGCTATTCATTCCTTCCACTTCTGTACCCGTTGGCGGTAGAACTCAGCCCTGGTTTGGTGGCTCCTGCAAAAAGGCATGTCGTCTTAAGCAAGCTAGCTACCAGGCTTGGGCAAATGCAGTAGCGTCTGAGGATCATAATACCAGCCTTAAAAAGAAAGAATACAATTCTGCTTCCAGGTCTTACAAAAGAGTTATTGCCAGGGCAAAGTCGGATCATATTGGCAGGATTGGTGAGAAATTAGTCAGACTTCCCTCAGGCTCTCGTGCCTTCTGGTCTCTCGCCAAGGCTGCCATGGGAAATTTTTGTAAGCCCTCTCTTCCCCCACTTCGTAGGCCGGATCTTTCTATGGCCCATACCGCAAAGGAGAAAGCGGATCTTCTATGCTCAGTCTTTGCGTCTAACTCGACTCTGGATGACAGGGGTGCCGAACCTCCGTCTATACCAATGTGTGCTAGTAGCATGCCTGAGGTTCGATTCTCACAGCGCTTAGTCCGAAAAGCACTTTTCCCTAGAAGTCCATAAGTCGAGTGGCCTGATGGAATCCCCCCTGTGGTGTTGAAGACATGTGCACCTGAGTTGGCACCAGTTCTAACGCGGCTATTTCGACTTTCATACACCGCTGGCGTATTCCCAAAGTCATGGAAGACAGCTTCAGTGCAGCCGATACCTAAAAAAGGTGACCGTTCGGATCCGTCCAATTATAGGCCGATAGCAATAACCTCCTTGCTCTCCAAAATCATGGAATCTATCATTAATTGCCAACTCCTGCGTTATCTAGAGGATCACCAGCTTTTAAGTGACCGACAATACGGGTTCCGTAGGGGTCGCTCTGCTGGAGATCTTCTGACGTACTTGACGCATAGATGGGCCATGGCTTTGGAGAGCAGGGGGGAAGCGCTTGCTGCAAGTTTGGACGTGGCGAAAGCCTTTGATAGGGTATGGCATAAAGCACTCGTCTCTAAGCTGTCTTCCTATGGACTTTCTGAGACTTTATGCAAATGGGTTACCAGCTTCCTATCAGATCGATGCATCAGAGTCGTTGTCGATGGTGCATGCTCGGTCTCTAAATCTGTGGACGCTGGTGTCCCGCAAGGCTGTGTGCTATCGCCTACGCTATTTCTCTTGCATATTAATGATATGCTACTGATAAGTGGCATTCATTGCTATGCAGATGATAGTACGGGTGATGCCTTATATACCGGTCGTGCAAATCTTTCTCAGGAAGACGTCATTGATTGCCGAAATCAACTTGTGTCTAAGGTCGAGAGTTCTCTTAACCGGGTCTCCGATGGGGTCGTCAGAACTTGGTTCAGTTTAACCCCCTTAAGACACAAGTTTGCGCGTTTACCGCCAAAAAAACGCCATTTGTCGTATCGCCTAAATTCCAAGATACTCCCCTATCACCTGCAGCCAGTATTGGAATTCTCGGTGTTGACATTTCGAGCAGTGTCCAGTTCCGCGGTCATTTGGATGATAAAGCCAAACTGGCCTCTAAGAAGCTTGGTATAATCAACAGGTCGAAGCGATATTTCATGTCGGGCCATCGTTTGCAACTTTATAAGGCGCAAATACGTCCCCACATGGAATATTGCTCCCACCTTTGGGCAGGTGCGCCTCATTACCAGCTTCTTCCATTTGACCGCATTCAAAGACGCGCTGCTCGGATCGTCAACGATCCGGTTATTTCCGATCGGCTCGATGCTTTAGGTTTGCGTAGAGATGTGGCCTCGCTCTGCATCTTCTACCGCGTATATCATGGGGACACTCGTTCTGAGGAATTATTCGAACTCGTTCCGGCTGCTACATTTCACCACCGCACTTCGAGGCAAAACTCAAAATTTCATCCTCACCACCTAGATGAATGGAAGTCCTCGACAGTGCGTTTTTGTCGTAATTTCTTGCCACGAACGACGAAATTGTGGAATCAGTTGCTGCCGGAGATATTTCCTGAGCGATACGACCCGGCGACCTTCAAAAAAAGAGCGTATTCCCTGCTGAAAGGCCGGCAACGCATTTCAGTGCCCTCTGGTATTGCAAATGTACATGGGCGGCGGTGACATTTACCATCAGATGAGCCGTTTGCTCGTTTGCCTGTTATATAAAAAAAAAAAAAAAAAAAAAACGTACGACATGTGACAAAACCCGTGACGTTAAACATATTTTGAAATTCATGTATAGTTTTCGCGTACGATCATTTATTCTTAAATGAATTCTATTATTTAATGTTTTGTCTCTTTACCCTAAAATATCTTTACCACGATAGAGCGAATAAACTCGAAACTCAGACTCCTACAACACAGAGGCAGTTTATGAAAATAATTGCAGCGTCCTGTTTAAATTGTAATACTGTAAATTCCAAAAAAACACAATTAAGTAAACAGGTCATAAAAATATAAAAATGCACTGCTAATTTTCTTAAAATATGTGTATTACTCCGAGAAACGGATGAGAATAGAAACAGAAAATACATATATATCGATTATAAGTTCAGGAAAAACATAAAAAAAATCCTATAGAACACAAAACAACAAAATCAAATAACGGGGAACTTACTAACGAAGAAATGTATTGTACAAAACACAATTTGCTTGTTTTTGTAAAGTTACAAAAAAATAAACATAAAAAAGTACAAATGGCGGTGATTAATAAGAATTCATCTTTTGGATAATGATCCAAAAATAAGTCAATGTGCTTAGATTCGTTATTACGCGAACAAGACTCACTAAAAGCTGGCATATATCAAGTGATAAGAGAAACAGAGAGAATCAAGTGACCAAGTGATGGGTAAATAGCTTCTCCCTTCTTACAACAGATTTCTGATTTCAAAGTAGGATAATAATTGCAATTATATGGGCTATTCATTAAACTGCAAAAGAAGACAAAGCGAAGAAAAATTGAAATGCTAAAGACATATTAAATATCTTACCTGAAGTTGATTTCATCATCTAAGCTATGATCGAAGGATGTAGACTTGTAAATCGAATATGTAATATTTTTATACACACAAGCAAACACTACGAAGTTTAAATATAAAAATGTATGTTATTTATAATAACAAGAAAATCTAATATTTTTTACGTAAGAAACAAATTCTCCACGTAACTTTAGATGTAAGAAAACATTGTATTTGCTGTATTATATAACTTAACGTTAAGTTAGCAAACATGAGTGACGTGAAACTGGTGTTTGGCAGAATTGTTTCTGCGAGATCCTTGAAGGATTTGTGTATGTCTCTTATAAAAAGGGCCCTAGACCCAAGAAGTAAGGTAAGAGTCGAAATAAGTGATTAAAGTAAAACAGATTCAGCACACTCAATTGCAAAATAAATTCAAACTCCATTGCAGTGCAAACTGTGCTAAAGAAAACACAAACCAATTCAAACTGACAAACGCGAAGAAAATAAAGTGACGTGGTGGTAACAATGTAGAACAGAACTAAAGCGTGCAGACGTTTTGGATACAAATGGAATGCATTGGCGTAATGTTATAGATTCACGAATAGTAAGTAAGTAAGTAAATATTTATTCAGTGAAAACATATACAATAACAAAATACATTATAAGGTTGGCATCACTTTGATAACTGATGATTCAGGTAAACCGCATACTCGTTTGCCTAGCCGTGATTTAAAAAATGATAAAAATCGGAGTAATTAACGTCCAAGATGACGATATCACTTGCCACCAACTGAATCTCTTAACCTAACCTACTCAATGATGTTCTGTGTATATAAGGGTAGATACGCCACCCGTGCCTCAAAAACGAACCGCCAAAGAGAATACAGTTGTAGGCTCTTTCTTTAGGTAAATGTACGCTCATTCGAAGTATGTGTATGTGTGCTGCCGCTGCATTCGGAACACTTTTTTCAGATGTTTTGTGAACATATCACGAATCTATACTTTTAACATCATTGTACTCAAATAAAAACATCAACCGAAACACTTTATTTTCTAAATGACTGGTGTTGGCCGCAAATGCCTTTACAGCTTCACCGGGCAGGTAGCGAGTGCAGACTCTCAGCCTCAAAATAAAACACATTACACCACGCACCCACCGATCTATCACCAAACTCAACACATGCACTGTCAGCCAAACATCCAAATAACCTAAAGGTTTCAATGAACCTGAAAAGTCTTCGAGTCCCTGCACACTGTAGTAAAAGTTGGCGGAGTCGATGACGTCTATGATTGGCACCACCACAGCGTGAGGATCGTCCTTGGTCCGCTGCAGCAGCGGGCGCAGCCAGTCGGGCTGGCCCTCGCAGTGCGCATCCAGGAACACCAGCGTGTCTCCCGTCGAATACCGGGCACCCGCTAACCGGGCTCGGGTTAGACCCACACTGCAGGAACAACTCGATTGCTCACACGATATTTATATATCAAAGGAACACGAACGACTTGCGAAAGGTCGCTGGTGGAGGCTGGATGATAAAAGCGGAGGACTGGGATATCTGGCGCAAAATGGGGGAGACATATGTCCAGCAGTGGACTGCGATAGGTTGAATAGAGATGTCGCAAAAACTTGAGTGGACTTATGTCTTGCAGAGAACTGCGATAGGTTGAAAGGGACTGGTTGAGTATGGAGTTAAACACATAGTCAAATCTTCAATACCTTTTCGAGACTTCATTATATAAATTTACATGAATAGTAAGCTTAGTATACGTAGTAAAATTATAGATATTGTTGTCATTTCTTTGTCCCCCGCTTGCAAAACCATGAAAAGTATATAATGTTTGCACTATATGGTAAAGCTTGTTTTTCCATTTTCAGTAAGTATTTTGGGGAGTCGGGATTTTTGTTTATTCTTTAATTATATTTTTACTATAGGTTTTTACGGTTTATACTGGGCTGGAGTTACTTTTAGTCTTTATATTTATGTGATTCATTCATTGAAATTTATTTTAAAGTAGCAAACTAGTAGTTTCTCATTTAATGAGGACATTACCTTCAAATTATATTCATGTATACATAAACATACATATTATTAATTTTAATTTACCAGTTACGCAGCCAATGAACAACTCGTACCACTCTTCCAAATTCACTTTATTTGTATACATAATAATTAAGTTTATATCTAAATAAAATGTGACGATGGATCTATTGAACACTTCGTAAATACTAAACCCATTTCAACTATAATGAAATTTACATCTAAACCTACCGAGTGGTGTTTAACCCAAAGACCAACATTCTACCCCTTTATAAAATCTCAAAATAACTTAAATCTGGTAACCGTAAAAAAAGAAGGTATTTATAGTTAGGTTCATCCCATAGGACGTTAGGCAAGATAATATCAGAGTCTTACTCCGATAGATCGATTGCGATTGCCAAAGTTATTCAATTGAACTGCTCACAGTTGTGTTCTACTGAGAACCAGAAACTTCTGTTTGAACCCTGGCTCTAATTTCTTTAATCCTTTAACCGCCTCAGACACACAACACATATTTTTTTAATGTTAAAGGGAGTAAACGGGCAAGAGAGATACCTGATGGAAAGTGAACATCTCTGCCCATAGACAATGAAATGTTTTTATGACATTTAGTGGTTGGTCATTTCCCTGAACTGGTAGTTAGTGATACGCCTGACCATGACAGGAGCAGTGTTGAAGGAAATTGATAACTGTAGGATCGTTTGTTTTTCGTAAACACTGCCCTGCGATGATTGCCTTGGGATCTCTCTTACTGATAAGCTCAGAAATTATGTTATCCATAAGAGAGCTAACCGACATAGCCCGGCGGATCAGCAAGTTCAAGGGCTGGTAATGTCTGTCGCCTGGACCTATGGACCGATGACTTATTGAGGGTCGCTGGTGGGGGGAAGGCCCTGGATATCTGGCGCAAAATGAGAAAGATCTATGTCCAGCAGCGGACTACGGATGGAGAGAGAAGGAAAATAGTAGCGGCTTTAGAATTTTTTTTACTACTGTTTAAGAATCCTGGCGGTAAAGGGTTAAGTTGGAGCTGATATCACTGATTTTTAACTCCGTCCTAAAACCTGGCCAAAACGTTAAACTAGATTCCAAAGCTACGCCAAATCTAACCCTACGTCTACTACGTTCACCTCGAACTCGACATCGCTACCCCCGTTGTTGTACTCAAACGTATCCGGCTCCAGCATATCAATGATCGGAGTGACCACAGCAGTCCTGGACTCCTTGATCCTGGTGCAGCAAGGTCGCAGCAGTCGCGTCACCCTCGCAGTGCGCCGTCGAGGAACACCAGCACCTCGCCGTCGCATATACCGCCAATGTGCCTTGCTCGAGTCAGACCTAGTCTGATCACAATCATCATCAAATCTATGCCGTGTAACTGCAGGAAATCTCCATAAGCACGACTATTGGGCAATGATCTTCACCCACGTCCGTGCAGAAAAGATATTCTCCGATTGCTTGCACGGTAAGGGCCCCTTGCCACAGCATTGTTAATGGTTTCGTTTTTGTGTACGTGTTTCTCACAAAAGGTTTACTTCGCGCGCAGCCAGTAACGTCACCTCCGTCAACCCGCACCCCTCGAGGAAATCCATCACCTCGCCGTCCGTTCACACCACCAATTGCCTGCTCGAGTCAGACTAGTCTATGACAGTCATCTGAATCTAAAACGTCTTACTGCAGATTTAGCCCAATACATAGGTCATCGTCATCTCTTACGGGTAACACGGGCTTACATGCCCGCCGAAGCAAAAATGATTTTTAATCTTTTTAGACGAATATGCGGCCGGTGTAAACCGTTGCACAAAGAAAATCTAGGCATACCATGACGTTGTATACAGAGGAATGCTCTTTAATCGGCCAAATGACCAGGAACGACCCAAGAAGACCAGAAACGAAGATGCACAGTGTGGACTACACAGTTAATAACGCTTACCAATTACCTAGTATCTCAAGACGCGTCGTATGTGCTTAACTTCAGGCGTCATGTGAACGTATAGTTGTAAAAAAAATCTGCCCAAAAGAATTTAAATACTATTGACCAATCGGTATACTCTACGCACGGTGCGTCTTCTCCCTGCGCCGGTATTGGTCAGTCGTCAGTAAGCCGCGCGAGTGACACGGTTATTGATGTACTTTGCACTTTGTTTTTCGGTTAGCTTGAATTGTTTCCGTGGCATTCATGGTAATTTTTCGCTGTATATATTTCGATCACATACACGTACTATTTATTACCGTATGTCGCAGAACCGATGACCGTTGGAGGAGACGAGTTCTGGAGTGGAGACCGTGTCTAGCGTAGCGTAGGACGCCCTCCGGCCCGATCGACCGACGACTTGAAATGTCGATGGTGGAGCAAATATCGCAATACAGCAATACATACGGATATCTGGCGCAAAATGGGGGAGACCTATGTCCAGCAGTGGACTGCGATAGGTTGAATGGGGAATCTATTACGTATTAATAAAATTAGAGTGTCTGTTTGTAACATTTGCATTGACTGTCTTTTACGAAATTTGGAATATGCACAACATTAAACGATTCAAAATTGACGATCCAAAAGTATCTGCAAAAGATATTTTGAGTTTCCAAAGTTCCTGTAAAAGTTACATTTAAATAAAGTCAACTTTAGTTTGGTTTTGAAAATCAGTACGTACCGGTCAGGCAGCCGCAATATCCGTATGAGGTCGGGCGGCAGACGCGTCCGGATGTAGTGGCTCAACTTGCCCTTCAGCTCGGGAAGCGTCGAGTTGTCATCCACCAGGATGATCTCCTTGAGGTACACGAACGGGGAGTTCGGGTCTTGCCCGGGGTAACCTGGAAGGGGGGCCGGGGTATTATATAAAAATAATACAGTTGCCAACCTATAAAATAAATCTATAACAAAGTTTTGTTAGTTACACTATTTATATCTCAAGCAATGATGTAAAAAGTACAGATTCGTGATATGCTCACAAAACAATCGAAAAGTGTTCCAAACGCAGCGACAGCACACATACACATATTTCGAATGAGCGAACATTTACCTAAACAAAGGGCCTACAACTGTATTCTCTTTAGCGGTTCGTTTTTGAGGCACGGATGGCGTATCTACCTCAAAGAACGAACCGATTTGGAAGAAAATTTGGTGGGGAGGTAGCTTAAGATCAGGAAATGGCCGTATTTTTTTATTTTGTTGCTGTGCGATGTAAGCTCAATATAGTATAAAACAAATTCAAAATGTTCAGAATCAGCTAATATATAAATGCTGCTCTGTAAGTGTAAAGCAGACAATCAAAATGTATACCCGCCCAACCATGTCAAAAATGACACAATACAATGTCTCCTAGAGCTGATGGTCCTGCCAGTGGCTCCGTTCAGATGTCACCACAGAGCCCGTATCCAAGAGCCGTTTTCATCTGACAACATACCGAACGTCAGATTCTTGCCTGGTCAAGGTATCACCACGGAGCCTGTCTCCTAGAGCTGTTTCAACAGACCAAGGAGCCCAGGGTCAAAACTTTGTTTAGCTTTATACGGACGTCTGGCAAATCTGATTTAACAGACAAGGTTTATGTACCCAGCGTTATATTCTTGCCAGAAGACCGGCCTCCTAGAGGATTTTCAACTGACTACGCACCCAGCGTCATGGTCCTGCCATAGACCAGTCCTGGTATCACCTCAGAGCCTGTCCTCTAGAGCTGTCTTAGAGCCCATTTCCTAGAAGTGTTTCAACAGACACTGCGTACCCAGAGATATATTCTTGCCGGTAGACCGGTCTCCTAGAGCTGTTTCAAGCGACAGTACGTACCGAGCGTCATGGTCCTGCCCGTGGCCCGGTCCCGGTAGTTGGCGCGGCGGTACCACGGGTTCTCCCGGCGCGCGCTCGCCACCACGCTCCACACCGTGCGCACCACCACCGAGTACGGCTCGTTGTGGAATATTATCACCACTGAGGCTGAAGGCAGCTCCGCATCGTAGATGATGCGATCGCACGCCGGGTTGCGGTAATCTGGGGACAAAATAGCAGAGTATTTTCTTGTTCAGCACTAAAACCCAATCTGGTAGTACCATTGAGTCCTACGACAAGAGGTACCATCTTCTATCTCTTCTACATGCAAGTGATGGAGAGGTTCTTCCATCACTTCCGTGTTGAAACAGATATTATACATAAGAGAGCTCGGAAGATACGGAGTTTCGTCGGTAATCACGCATGAAACAAATTGCAAACGACGAAAGCGTACACACAGCATTACGAGCTTTGCGATAACGAATTATACAATCAATAACTATTGAAACCTTCAATTTGCCTTCCAAACATTTTTCTAGGTGCCTACTACTACTACATAGATGACTAATGCCTCCTTTGTCATAAATACAGTCAGTTGAATATCTGGAATTATGAATTTAATTAGAGAATCGGAATTCCTTAATCCGATATCTATATGGAACATTTTTTTCATCATTTTATTTGACGAAGACATAATGAATAATTGCAGTAATTGTAATAAAAATGGACCGATTAATTTTTACCAAAACATCAATTTCACATGTTCAATTTTGTCACATACCGCGAATATAATACGAGTAACGTGGGCAGACTAAGACAAGTATCGAGTCTACCATCAGGTGCTTTCGTCTGCTAATCCCGAAAATAAGCCAAGTAGGAGCCACGGGTGAGTTCAACTTACGATACTCATTTACAAAACACAAATGCTTGTCATAATATTATTGTTTAAGCTTAAACACTATAACATTGTTATGGAATTCAAGTTTTCACAAGATATATTTTATTACATCAACAAAACCAATACTTTAACCCACAACATCCCTGGATAAGATTAGTTGAAATTAATCATAAATGTCCCTGGCAGGGCACATAGTCCGTAGTACCTATAGTCAATGGAGCATTAAGGTTCTGAGTAGCATCCACATAACGCGAAAAGAGCATAGGCCATCCCTTAATTAGATGGTGAGGTTGGTTGGATAAGAGCGTCAGTGGCTCAATGGTGTGGACTGTTGCCCTCCTACCAGGAGGGCTGAGGTTCGAATCCCGCCACGTACCAATGTGTTTTCGAATTTAATGATATGTAAGTTATCCAACACTCTTACGGTGAAGGAAAACATCGTGAGGAAACCTGCGTACGCCTGCAAAGAGATTCATAGGTTGTGCATGAAGTCGGCAAACCGCACTCAGCTCGCGTGGACGACTAAGGCCAGTACATCCTACATGGGTAGGCTCTTGCCCTTGGTGGGGATGTTTAATGAGCTGATAATATTGATTGGACAACCTTGTTAAGGTGGTGAGTAACTGATGGATATGAACTGTTAAGTGATAAGATTAAATGCCAATGAGGAGCTTTCATTCAGTAGTCTAAAATCTAAATATTAGGACCTAATGATAATGATGAAGGAAAATTATTGTATGATCACATGTTTTATGTGCCCTTATGGTAACCTGATGGTAAATGATAAGTCTGTGTATGACTGACACAGTGTTCAACCAATGATTGTAGATAATAGGTAGTTTAAATAAATATCCACTGACATTCACACAGCACCATCTAGCCCCAAGTTAAGCGTGAAGCCTGTATTATGGTACTATACAACCCAGTAGTTTTGTATTTATGATTGTCAAGTCTCTCTCATCAACTGAGATAGTAAACATTTAGGCCCATATTCTAGAATGGGACTCAATGTAGATCATTACTTAAATAGAGTTAATGGAATGGTGCTAGTTATCATACACTATACCTTTCTCACTCTACTTAAGTGAAGATCAATGCTTTAGACTCGTTCTAGAATACGGGCCTTGATGACTTACACTAAAAAATTTTACTAGCAAGAGAAGATACATATATATACATTGACAACCCATTTGGTGTAATGGTTGAGATGTTGGCAACTACACCCTTAGGATCCAGGTTTGGCACCAGGAGAACTTATAAGGTTTTTTGTTAATGTATGTTAGTATAGTACTTAAAAATAACTCAGGGGGGTCATGACCCCTATGACCCTCTCCCTGGATCCGCCGTTAATTACACCAAGGATTCCAAGTTCATCTTTGGACAATATAATCATTTGTGTGCATGACCATGTATGTTTGTATTGGTCTGGGTGTTTTCTATGCATAATATGTGTGTATTTAGAAAAAAAGTATATAAGTATGTTTATTAGTTGTTTAGTACCTGTAATACAAGTTTCATGCCTAACTTGGAGATAGATAGTGTTGTGTGAATATCACTGGATATTTGTTTATTCATTTATTTTTTTACTTTATTCAAGTGATTGTATAAATAAACATCTTTAGTGGTACAGTGGTATCAACAGCAACTGTATCATCAGATCCAATTAATATTTTATTATATTAAAGTATGTTATTATAAGTAACCAATTAAAATCTAAACAATTAAGATTAAAAAGCTAAACACCAGCTTTTTACTAACAAATATATAGTTTATACTTATTTATGTAAGTTTTTTTTATTTATCGGATAGAGCGTTAAGTGGCAAAATAAAAAACTGTCAAAACTTTGTTCAAAGTTCACTATAATAAATAGAAGATTATAAACAACGTGAATAGAAGGGTACGAACGGCGTCATAGTTACTTTAAAACCTACAGTTTCTAATCAAAATATGTAATCGATAACTATAAAAACGAGCACTAAGTAATCTTGCGTGCCTTATAAGACCGTACCACCGTACCTTTCAAAGTCCTGTTATACGCTATCCGCTCGCTCAAATGGACGTTCACAGCGAGTTTCTTTTCAGATTCTTCCCCAAGCCTCTTATCCTCACCCACGAGGTGTGCTGCTACTCCACCTTCTCCTAAACCTGGTATAATTCTCGCTTCATCTTCTTGAATTTGTCTTTCGTACTCTGCTTCATCGGGGTTTGCGTACTGCGCGCGAGCCGATCGCTTCCCCCCTCGCCATTGCTCGAACAGAGCCAATATAGACACAACCAGGATCAAGAGAAGGCATATCTTAGCAGCGTGACGGCACTTTCTCACCGGAAACTTCACCATAATTTAAAGACCGGCTTGCACAAGCACCTTCATCGGCACGCGAACGTCAACTGAATTTTTTGACGTTTCGGCCATGTTTGTTTACAGTTTGTGTTTTCAAAACAGGAAGGCGAGATGAAAACAAATATACAGCCTTATCAGAGGAAATAATATTATTTCCTTTTAAGAAACCCTAAAACATGTTTATAGTTTTCAATCATTGCTTGCTACTGTAAGCGTTTAAGTGTGTGTAATTTCCCCTCCACACCAAGCTTGCTGTGAATTACTTCATTACCAACGAATACTTGTAACATTCCATCCCAACATCACATTATGAATCATTAGTCACGAATTATTCTTGACTTATATGTCCACCACTGATCAAAACCTCCCTTCTATTAAATACCTCAGTCTCACTCACGCGACGTAGGTCTTTGACCAGTAGATATATTGTGTAGTTAGAAGTGAAAAAAGATTGCTCATCAAGGGAGACTTAAACTAATGTCCATAGGGTCCCATCGTAGTTAATAGTTTGTGATCACTACATAGTCTAAAACAATGTCGCTTTTTCTGTCCCCATGTCCCTATGTGCGATTAAATCTTTAAAACTACGCAAACGATTTCGATGCGTTTGTTATCGATAAAGTGATTCAAGAGGAAGGTTCATATGTATAACATCAAATAGTGGAGAAATACTGTTATTGGGAGCGTGCCTATTACAAATATCACCGTCGCTAAATTTAAAACTCGCAATATTCAATTAGTCCATAGCCTCACTAGAGAAGAAATTATTGATAAATTAAAACCACTTTTAAGTTTCACACAGACATTTTAATAATAAACAATCATTTCATAATATAAATCATTTATTCAGTGCCAAACACATACAAAGTTCTTAGTCCAAATTACAGTAAGGACACTGAAAGGTGCCCACTCAGCTTTATGTCGAGGTACTTAGTAAGCACCGCGACACTGATCTTCCGTGTGCACTTAACTTAGACACATTTATAAATAACATAGCACCTTACACTTATAATACATTTAGGATTTGAAATTGTATACAATATTTATGTTATTTATACATAGAATAGTACTATCGACATAAACTCATTTGTTATTCTCAAGTCAACGTTTTAAAGCGAATTTGTAGAAATCACGGTTGCCTTTAACCATTTGAACGCCAATGACACCTTAAGGCGTCACAAACAGTAGTTCTTTAAGAGTTTATCACCAGACATCTCATTTATCATCATCAGCTCATAATACGTCCCACCGAGGTCCCCGAGCCTACCCGTACGCGGGTATATAGGCCTTAGTCGTTCACGCGGGCCCAGTGCGGGTTGGCCGACTTCACGCACAACCTTTGAATCTCTTCGCAGGCGTGCACAGGTTTCCTCACGATGTTTTCCTTCACCGTAAGAGCGCTGGATAAATGTACATTCAATTAAGATTAATCGAAAACACATTAGTACGTGGCGGGATTCGAAACTGCACCCTTCAGAGCGGAAGGCAGTCTATACCAATGAGCCACCGACGCTAATTTATAAATAATATGAATTTCTAGACAAAATAAAGATAAATCTAGGTATGGATACACACATTTCATCATGGGTGGGTTAAAACCCAAAATCAATGGAAAATTCCATTGAGTCGGCATCAAGCAGTCAGTCCTTTTATAAATATTGGAATGATAATTAAATACCTCATACTGCCTATTTATAAATACACTAAACCTTAAACAATTTATAAATATCATCAGCTCATTAAACAGCTGAGCCGCCGGAGCGGGAGAAGAGGCGCGGCTCAGACATCGCCCCACATGGTAACCAACCAAGATATTGTCTGCTATTTATCTCATCATCAGCTCATTAAACGTCCCCACCGAGTGGCACGAGCCTACCCGTATACGGTGAGTAGGCCTTAGTCGTCCACGCGGGCCCAGTGCGGATTGGACGACTTCACACACAACCTTCGAATCTCTTCCCAGGCGTGCATGAAGGTTTCCTCACGATGTTTTCCTTCACCGTAAGAGCGTCGGATAACGTACATATATTTTCGAAAATTCGAAAATACATTGGTACGTGTCGGGATTTGAACCTCAGCCCTCCCGGTAGGACGGCGACAGTCCACACCACTGAGCCACCGACGCTCTACCGTTATCTATCTATCCATCTTTATTTACTACTCTCATTATTATCTCTGACCGCCTGCTTGAACAACGCATCAGCGTTCGCCTGCTGTGCCTTCGTCAATTTAGCGCCCTTCATATCCAACACCCTGTGGAACTCTGCCACAGTCGCGTCAGGCATCAACTGCGCGAACTGCCCCACAAACCCTTCGACGTTCCCGTCCAACGGCGCCATCACCAGCTTCAAAATCATCTCCGCTTTCGTCATCAGTTTGATCACCACTTTCGTGTACATCGCGGGCGCCGGTCGCTTCACTTCCGACCCGATCGACGGCAACTCTAGTAATGCCGTCTTCAACATGTGCGTATCCAACAATAACTGTTCTGAACCAACTGTCGATATCGGTTTACACTTGTATATATTCTGTATGAACTTCGGTATGAACGAATTGGCGAAACGTATGCAAAACTGCGTGTAGTACTTTCGAGAAGACGCCAAATTATCTCGAAGATTTGGCACGGTGTTCTTCAAATGCATTATGATTTGGGTGACATAGGAACTCTGGTCGCCCACAGTGTGGACATGAACCCAGGGCACCTTGGTCATGGCTTGAAGGGCCGGAGCGCACGCGGTCTCCAACTCCTGGACCAGCATCTGGATGCAGTTCCCGATGACCTTGTGGAACAGGTCCTGCTCCGGCGTCAGGTCTATCTTGTCGGCTAGACCGGGAGCCACCTTCTCCTTCAGCTTCTGTTCCAGGTGGACGGTGGTCTCGAGGCAGTACTCCGCGGTGGTGATCACGCTCGTGATCTTGGATATCTCTTGTTTTGTGTACCTGTGGATGTCGAAATGAAGCTATGTCTTTTATCCCATCATCATTAAAACACCCTAATATGTCCACTGCTGAACCAAGGCCCCCCTAATGATTTTCACAAGGAACGAACTTTAATCAGAACTTTAATATCTTTAACTAAATATAGTTAATAGTATGTTTGTACTATGACAAATTTTGTAACTAACATTTAATGATAAGTCAAATTACTAGGTGGTAGACTCGGTACTGAGTCGTCTAGGTAGGTACCACCGCAGTGCCAAATATCGTTCCGGGAAACACGAGTGGTTTGCATTTCGTGTTTCGGGATGAGGGCACTGTAGCTGGTGAAATTACCGGGTATAAGAGACCTGACACCTGTTGTCTCTGTGACGGTGACAAGCGCAGTGCTGCATGGATGTAGAATAACAATTATTTATTATTACATGGTCAGACGTATCACTCACTACCATTAGGTGAGTGTCCTGAACTGTTCATAAAAAATCAATGCCGCACTGCGCCCGACACCCGAAACAACAAACGTTTGGTATTTCATACCCGGTAATGTCAATAGCTAAATGGCTTCAATCCCGGTGTTGTTAAGGCCAGGCCTGTGCACGTGTGTTGAGGGCGAGGCCTGTGTACGTGTGTCGAGGCCCAGCATGTGTACATGTGTCGAGGCCCAGCCTGTGTAAGTATGTTGAGGCCCAGCCTGTGTAAGTGTGTAAAGGCCCATCCTGTGTACATGTGTCGAGGCCCAGCCTGTGTAAGTGTGTTGATGCCCAGCCTGTGTAAGTGTGTTGAGGCCCAGCCTGTGTACATGTGTCGAGGCCCAGCCTGTGTAAGTGTGTTGAGGCTCAGCCTGTGTACATGTGTTGAGTTCCAGCCTGTGTAGGTGTGTCGAGGCCCAGGCCTGTGAACATGTGTAACGAGGCCAAGCCTGTGTGCGTGTGCTGAAGCCCAGCCTGTGTACATGTGTAACGAGGCCCAGGCCTGTGTACGTGTGACGAGGCCCGGCATGTGTAGGTGTGTTGAGGCCTAGCCTGTGTACATGTGTCGAGGCCCAGCCTGTGTAAGTGTGTTGAGGCCCGGCCTGTGTAAGTGTGTTGAGGTCCAGCCTGTGTAAGTGTGTTGAGGCCCAGCCTGTGTACATGTGTCGAGGCCCAGCCTGTGTAAGTGTGTTGAGGCTCAGCCTGTGTACATGTGTTGAGTTCCAGCCTGTGTAGGTGTGTCGAGGCCCAGGCCTGTGAACATGTGTAACGAGGCCCAGCCTGTGTGCGTGTGTCGAAGCCCAGCCTGTGTACATGTGTAACGAGGCCCAGGCCTGTGTACGTGTGACGAGGCCCGGCATGTGTAGGTGTGTTGAGGCCTAGCCTGTGTACATATGTCGAGGCCCAGCCTGTGTAAGTGTGTTGAGGCCCGGCCTGTGTAAGTGTGTTGAGGCCCTGCCTGTGTAAGTGTGTTGAGGCCCAGCCTGTGTAAGTGTGTTGAGGCCCAGCCTGTGTAAGTGTGTTGAGGCCTAGCCTGTGTACATGTGTCGAGACCCAGCCTGTGTAAGTGTGTTGAGGCCTAGCCTGTGTACATGTGTCGAGGCCCAGCCTGTGTAAGTGTGTTGAGGGCGAAGCTGTGTATGTGTGTGGAGGCCCAGCCTGTGTTGTTGAGGGCGAAGCTGTGTATGTGTGGAGCCCAGCCTGTGTAAGTGTGTTGAGGGCGAAGCTGTGTATGTGTGTGGAGGCCCAGCCTGTGTGTGTTGAGGGCGAAGCTGTGTATGTGTGTGGAGGCCCAGCCTGTGTAAGTGTGTTGAGGGCGAAGCTGTGTATGTGTGTGGAGGCCCAGCCTGTGTAAGTGTGTTGAGGGCGAAGCTGTGTATGTGTGTGGAGGCCCAGCCTGTGTAAGTGTGTTGAGGCGAAGCTGTGTATGTGTGTGAGGCCCAGCCTGTGTGTGTTGAGGGCGAAGCTGTGTATGTGTGTGGAGGCCCAGCCTGTGTAAGTGTGTTGAGGGCGAAGCTGTTGTATGTGTGTGGAGGCCCAGCTGTGTAAGTGTGTTGAGGGCGAAGCTGTGTAGTGTGTGGAGGCCCAGCCTGTGTAAGTGTGTTGAGGGCGAAGCTGTGTCTGTGTGTGGAGCCCAGCCTGTGTGTGTTGAGGGCGAAGCTGTGTATGTGTGTGGAGGCCCAGCCTGTGTAAGTGTGTTGAGGGCGAAGCTGTGTATGTGTGTGAGGCCCAGCCTGAGTAAGTGTGTTGAGGGCGAAGCTGTGTATGTGTGTGAGGCCCCGGCGTGTGTACCTGTGCGCGGGCGCGTCGTCCTTGAGCAGCGTGTGCAGGTTGGAGACGAGGCCCGAGGCCGCGGCCGGGCCCGGGCCCGGGGGCAGCGCGCCCTGCAGCACGCACGTAGCGTACTCGCGGAGATACTTCCCGAACACACCCGCCAACTCTGACAAATACATATGTACATTTCACTTATTAAAATCAAAAGATATTCACGATATCGGTAGCTCAATGGTGTGGACTGTCGCCTTCCTACCCGGAGGGCTGAGGTTCAAATCCCGACACGTACCAATGTGTTTTCGAATTTTTAAAAATATATGTACGTTATCCGACGCTCTTACGGTGAAGGAAAACATCGTGAGGAAACCTTCATGCACGACTGCGAAGAGATTCGAAGGTTGTGCGTGTGCGTGTCCAACCCGCACTGGGCCCGCGTGGACGACTAAGGCCTAATAACCGTATACGGGTAGGCTCGTGCCCCTCGGTGGGGACGGTTAATGAGCTGATGATGATGATTCACGATATCAAGAGATAATCATTTGCACACTCGACATTGAAAATTACATAATAATAAATATCCACTGACATTCACACAGCGCCATCTAGCCCCAAGTTAAGCGTGAAGCCTGTAGTATGGGTACTAAACAACGGATAAACATAAATACATTTTTTTTTCTATCGCTCTATATCAAACACTGAAAGAATTTTTGAAATCGGACCAGTACCTCCTGAGATTAGCGCGTTCAAACTAACAAACAACCAAACTCTTCAGCTTATATAATATATAATATAAATAAATAAATATCCACTGACATTCACACAGCGCCATTTAGCCCAAGTTAGGCGTGAAACCTGTATTACGGGTACTTAACAACAGATAAACATACTTATATATATATTTTTTTGTAAATACATACATATTATACATAGAAAACACCCAAAGCATTACAAACAGACATGTTCATGCACACAAATGTTTGTACTGCCCGGGATCGAACCCGGAACCCTTGGTGTTGCAGTCGACCTCTCAACCGCGACACCAAATGGGTCGTTAATGAAGAAAAAATATTTGTAAGTATTATTTGCAAGCGAACGTCAGTATGGATCACCTATCATGGGCGTGCCGGTAGTGAGCCTGGCGCACTGCAGCAGACACTTCTTGTAGAACAGGAACAGCTCGCCACACGACGTGAGGGCCGCGCCCACGCCCACGCCCACGTGGACTGACAACACCACACTCCGCGCGTCCTGACCACGGAACAAACAAAAAACTTACTATTTACGTGCCCCACGAAGCACTGTTAGTGTCCTAAGGACGTAATAGAAGCGGACTGTAATTTAACCAATTGAACGCCAGGAATCCAGACACAATAGAAAATCTATTGTGTCTGACGCGTTCAGGCGTCACTGGCTGTTAAAGGGTTAACGTTTACATGGTATTGTAAACCAGACACTTAGAAGAACAATAAACTAACTTGATGCACATCATCATCAGCTCATCAAACGTCCCCACCGAGGGGCACGAGCCTACCCGTATACGGTGATTAGGCTTAGTCGTCCCACGCGGGCCCAGTGCGGATTGGACGACTTCACACACAACCTTCGAATCTCTTCGCAGGCGTGCATGAAGGTTTCCTCACGATGTTTTCCTTCACCGTAAGAGCGTCGGTTAACGTACATATATTGTTTTGTGTACAATGTTCTTCAAAATGCGTTACGTAATACTTGAACGCTCCCAAACACAAAAGTGCATAACACTGGTATTTCCCGGTACGATACGAGTATCAGTCACTGCGGTGGTATCTACCTAGACGACTCAGTATCGTGTCTACCACCTAGTAGTAATGCTGAGGCTGTTACCTAATTGGACACTAAATTTAAAGTAACTATTTACCTTCCTTTTATTCTCTCTTTCTCTTTGTACATTGTTCCATTAATAGTTTTGTTTATTTATAAAAATAAAAAATAATCTTCCTTCTTTTAACCGTCAGGATTCCAGACACAATAGAAACTATTGTTGTATTGGATATAAACGTGAGCGGCAGTTGTAGGGTTAACATTAAAGTTGTGCCGAAATGCCACATTTACGGTTGGCTTTTAAAGTGACGTAACATTCCACACATCCGCACAGCGCGCTATGGTGCCTCGTTCATAATGCGCACCGCAAAGGAATGGAACTCTTTGCCTTCTGATGTGTTCCCTGATCATTACAACCTGGCCGTCTAAAGCAACAGTGAATAGACTGTTTCTAGGCAGGCATGATCCATCCATCATCCATCTCATGGGAGCTGGATGAGAAAAGCGGAGGACCGGGATATCTGGCGCAAAATGGGGGAGACCTATGTCCAGCAGTGGACTGCGATAGGTTGAAGAGAGAGAGAGAGAGATGATCCATCCTCGGCCGCATCATCACTTACCATCAGGTGAGATAGCGGTCAAATGTCTGCATATAAAGAAAAATAAATTGAGACCTTGACTCGACGTAGAAGCACTCACCTGAATGAATCTATCCATAAATGACCTCAGGTTAGCGTCTAGGCTGTCGATGTATAGTGATAAATGTGGCTCGAAGCATTCCCCGATGGCCCGAACCCACGGTCCCCCCGGGGCACCCGCACTCTGGGGGACGGGCCCCGGAGTACCGGGGGACCCGACTGACTCCGTCTGGAACGGCTGACAAAATTAACAATGAATCAAATATTATACATAGAAAACACCCAGACCAATACAAACGGACATGTTCATGCACACAAACGTATGTACTGCCCGGTGATCCAAGGCTTGGAACCGGTTAAAAATATACCGGTTAATACCGGTTTATAACGGTTTTACTCCAAACTATTGTGGAGAACGCGAACGTTTAAAGAACATTATTTTGAACTAAATAAACCGGTTTATTCGGCGAGTAACGGACACTATGACCGGGGGTCGGGCGCGCGGAGGCGGAAAGTATAACACGCGCATGCGCTTGTAAATAAACAAATAATAAAAATAAAAAAAGTAATCAAAATAATTATATAAAGCAATTTTATTTACAATTTTTATTATATTAAGTATTGGTAAAAATATAATAATCTACAAAAGTACTATTAAGCAGTTAAGTATTATATAAATTTAAATAGATGACAACAAAAAAAAACAAAAGTAGTGCAGGCGTGGAGATCAACATGTCCATGAGTTTTTATCATTTACATAATCTTCAATACTATAGTAAGCTTTTTTTTATTATAATCGACTTTACATGACACTTAACTCATACGAATCTCTAAATATGAGTTCTATAGGTCTCTATTTAAGTGTTTATGAAATCGTATGTATGATTTATGAATCGTACGTATTTAAGGCGAATCATCATCGTTTTACGAAGTATGAGAGAACAGAGGAAACATTTACAATAATATGACATAAGCTCTGCATAATTGACAGGGTTTGGCATGATGGCCGAATTACTAAGCTTCCATCCTACAAGATATCAGCTCCTCTGTGTACCTGGATATCTAACTTTCTGAAGGAACAGTCAATTCGAGTGGTATTGACGGCTGCTCGCCTGACATATTGGCGGTTAATACCAGTGTACCTCAGTGTCTGTTCTCTGTGCAACATTGTTTCTAATTTCTAATTCATTTTATATTATCCAGTGCGAGAGCGTCCAAAGCTGAATCCGGCGCTCAAAGAAAGGCGATGGTCCAACCTAACCCGGCAGGTAGTGGCCGATTGGGGTTGATGCCAATTTAGTTAGGTTTGATGATTAGGTATTTATTTCAAGGACACGGCCAAGCTGGAATGTTGTACGTTATTAATATTATTTTGGCAAGATAAATCACTTTAAACTAAGTAGTATGATATTAGACCACACAGTGCAAAGAAAGTCTGTTGCGTATTTAAAAAGCAGACGCGGTGGCACGAATGGTGGCAAAATAACAAAACAACCTGATTCTGGTCGCTCCATCGACGGATGCGGGCGACGGGTTAAAAATATGTGGCGTCTCCATTTTATAGCATAGTTATATAATAGCAACATATATATAAAGATGTTGAATATTGTGTAACATTTCTTATGTTAAAGTAACCTATTCAAATAATATAAATTAATATAACTTCGATCTATGTATCTTACATTCTAAATTAATGTACAAAAAACTTAAATAAAATATCGAATTACTAGCACTAATTAACACATACCATAAATATTGTAATTACATTTTATTAAGTATTGTATTATTGTTATATTTAACATTGTCATAATATATTAAACTTTGGTACGGTATTGTATTTAATATTAAAACATCAATTAAAAATTAAGTAGCAAATAAATAACCACTTTGTTAAAATATCATTTGTAACACTACGAACAAACAGACAAGTTTCACCTTTTTGTTAGTAGTGATTTTGTCGTAGCAAATCCACGTCGGACAAACCGGTCCCGGGTCGGCCCGCCCGTGTGCACTGCTAGCGGGCGGCCGATTTGCAAGGACAGTCGAGTACATGAGCTCTGCGCATACGCTTACATTTTGCTTGCTTACGCTAACGATTATTTAGTCGCTAATCTATCTGTTTAATGTTTCTGTCTTCACTATCTCTTCTCTACTCTTCTGTACTTTCTGTGAGACTTTGTGCTGTACTTATTGTGCTTGTGATTGTGTTCATCGCAATAAAAACGATCAAGTGAACAATTGGTTTAACTGGACTCCTTGGTCGATTAACCTGCACCATCTATACAGGTAACACACATATACGCAAACCCCATAAATATAACGTTGATAAAACCATAATTTATAAACCGGTATTTAATGGTTTTGTCACTAAGAACTGTTCCCTGAAAAACCGGTTTAAAGATACCGGTATCGGGAGCTAAACCATAATGAAATGGGTTTGGCAACAAGTACATGATACCGGTTTGAAAATTTAACCGGTTTCCGAGCCTTGCGGTGATCGAACCCTGATTATTAGAGATAATGAACTTTCAATAGCTTACCTGTTTGTCATCGAACCCTGGCTTGTCCGCTGTTGTCTCCATGCCCTCCGCTTCTAAGTCTGTACCTGCAAAATTTATTTTTGTATTGAATAACTTCGAAGGTTGTATATGAAGTCGTCCAACCCGCACTGGGCCCGCGTGGACGACTAAGGCCTATACACCGTATACGGGTAGGCTCATGCCCCTCGGTGGGGACGTTTAATGAGCTGATGATGATGAACTTGGTTATCAAGCAGCTCATCTAAGTATTTCGGTGGCTCATTGGTGAGGACTGTGGCCTTCAATTCAAAGGGTGCAGGTTCAAATCCCGCCACATACTAAAGCCTTAAAGCTTCGAAATTATCCGATGTACGTTTATCCGACGCTTTTAAGCTGAAATAAAACATCGTGAGGAAACCTGCGCACGCCTACAAAGAGATTCAAAGGTTGTGCGTAAATTCGGCCAATTTAGCTGATGATTTGGGCACAGCATCAACTCCCTATAACCTGTGTACGCCTATACCCTGTAATGAGATGTTATAGGCTAACGTTACCAGTGAACCGTTTGTGGAGTAACAGCTCGAAGTTGTACGTCTTCTGTATCGCGTACAGCAGCAGCTTCACGTCCAGCTCGCTGCGGCGCGACTCCATCATTTTGCTCAATTCCGTCTTCGTTATCTGCACAAATACGATTTCGCTATTAAATAATGAATCGCGTATAAAAACCGTTTGGGTTTGGTGACGCCATTACTAGATACATAATCTCACTCAAAAAGTCATCATCATCAGCTCATTAACCGTCCCCCCCTCGGCCCCGCCCCTCCCCGTACGCGGGTGAAGTCGGCCTATGTCGTCCACGCAGACCCAGTGCGGGTTGGCCGACGATTCTTTCCTTCATCGTAAGAGCATTATAATTGTACGGTGTTTGTTTTGTTGGCTTTCTTTAAAATATGAATTACATTAGCTACCTGCCAAAAAATGTCTCATTGCAGAGATTACCTGGTACAAATAGTCAGACACCAAAAATTTTAAAAAATGCAGTAAAATTAGTTATCTTAATATTATAAACAGACTCCAATTCTATTTACATAAAATAATAATAGATTAACTTGTATGTTTAATTGAATAAAGAATAATAATAAATATCCACTGACATTCACACAGCGCCATCTAGCCCCAAGTTAAGCGTGAAGCCTGTATTATGGGTACTAAACAACGGATAAACATACTTATATACTTTTTTTTTGTAAATACATACATATTATACATAGAAAACACCCAGACCATTACAAACAGACATGTTCATGCGCACAAATGTTTGTACTGCCCGGGGATCGAGCCCGGAACCCTGGGTGTTGCAGCCGACCTCTCAACCGCAACGAATGGGTCGAAATAAATAAAATACTACCGCCATAAGTTGAAATTCCATCCTCATCATCTTGATGGTTGGCGTTCGACTACAGTTCGATTTATGCGCAATTTCATTCCACGTACTTCGCTAATATGGAATGACCTACCAGCAGCGGTATTTCCTGACAAATATGACATAGGAACCTTCAAGAAAAGAGCGTATTCCTTCCTTAAAGGCAAGCAACGCACCGGTGGCGCTTCTAGTGCCACCGGTGTTCATGGGCGGAGTTGAACACTTTCCATCAGGTGTCTCTCTTGCTCGTTTGCTCCCTATAACATAAAAAAATGTCCTATTCCATCATTTCATCAGTGTCATCATCAGCTCATTAAACGTCCACCGAGGGGCACGAGCCTACCCGTATACGGCGATTAGGCCTTAGTCGTCCACGCGGGCCTAGTGCGGCTTGGACGACTTCACACACAACCTTCGAATCTCTTCGCAGGCGTGCAAGAAGGTTTCCTCACGATGTTTTCCTTCACCGTAAGAGCGTCGGATAACGTACATATATTTTCTAAAATTGGAAAACACATTGGTACGTGTCGGGATTTGGACCTCAGCCCACCCGGTAGGAAGCCACCGACGCTCTCATCATCAGATTTCATCAGTGTGCGTACCTTACAAAAGTGAGCAGCGATCCTCTCGGAGAGCGTCCACTCGTGCGGGAAGAGTCCGGCGCGCGCCTCCTCGAACGCGAGCAAGTGCCGCTTCAGCCACGCGTACCGCCGCTCCACGTGACCCAGCCACGCGCACTCCTGCTCCGGGGAGAACAGGTGCTCGTACTCCTACACCACACGGACACCCTCTCTCTACAATTACTGATAACCCATTCAACGCAGGGAACCAGACCACTCTCTCTCTCTCTCTCTTCAACCTATCGCAGTCCACTGCTGGACATAGGTCTCCCCCATTTCGCGCCAGATATCCCGCTCCTTCGCTTTTCAATCAGAGCACAATTGAGAATAATTGATAAATATCCACTGACATGCGTGAAGCCTGTAGTATGGGTACTAAACAACGGATTCACATACTGTTACGAATTGGTGTAATTAAAATGACATTAAATACGGCGGCTTATATATGACGTCAGTCCACCGTAGAGTATGACATGCGAATTGTCAAATAGCAAAGAGTCTAGTGTGTTCTAGATATTTCGCGAACTATGTAGAATGACGTCGACGCTTCGAGCTCAGCGGCCGGACAGGTATATAAGGCGGGCCGACGGTGCGCCGGGAGTCTTGTGTTCTACTCAAGAGCGAACGAAGAGCGAAATACCTGCGACGACAAGAAGAAGCGAGTGATACAGCGATATCTAAGGGAACGTCGAGTTATAACAGTGTCAAGAGTTAACGAGTGATTATTACGTGTGTGTGCGGTCTGTGCGGACATTGTACGGACTCATCAAGTGTTGTATTACAGTGTTTAATGCTAATCAGTGATTATTGTGCGTGAGTTAATTGAATAATTTAGTGAGTGTGTAAGTGTAATTAGTATCTGTATTTCAAAAGTATCTATTTGAATAAAGCATTTTTCAATTAATAGTGGTTAATTAATAAAGTGTGTTACCGTGTTTTTCTTCGTGTTTGGCAAAAAAAATCCTGAACCCCGAGCTCGTAACAATATATAAAATAACCCATTGAACGCAGGGAATCCAGACACCAATGAGAATATTAACACATGACATTCACACAGCGCCATCTAGCCACAAGTTAACCGTGAAGCCTGCCCCAACTTATACGCGATGTAATAAAACCAGGAAATGTAAGGGTTGTAAAAGATATTTTTCTATACCTCGTCGAATTGAAAACAACAACACTTTTCAATTCTAGCCGTTACTTAATCTTTTCACAAATAATATTGCTATCGCGATGTAACAGAGGATAGTGACATGTATTCAGAATATATGGAACTAAAATTTACATAACACCTGTATATTTTCTGACAGCTGACGCCATCTTTTCTCTAAATTATTGAGAAAATATTTTTTTATTTACAATATTACATGTATAAAACAGTTTATGTTTTTATATTATGGACACTGATTAAAATGAATAAATAATCTTAACTATCAGTGTTATGTATTTAATATACTTTAATTTGTTTTATGTTACGAAGTGCACAGGACGGTCAGGACACTCACCTGATGGTAAGTGATACGCCGGACCATGACAGAGCGGCATTAAAGGAGACCAACAACTGATAGACAGTTATTATCCTCCATCAATGCCGCACTGCGTCCGACCCGAGACAACAGATGTTAGGTCTTATACCCGGTAATTTCACTAGCTACAGTGCCCTCATCCCGAAACACAAAAGTGCATAACACTCGTGTTTCCCGGGACGATATCTGGCACTGCGGTGGTGCCTACCTAGACGACTCAGTATCGAGTCTACCACCTAGTCTAGTATGTAGTTTGAAATCGATCGGCGTGCAGACTGACCTGTAGCTGCAGGTTGACGACCCAGTTGATGAGTTGTTCTTTGGCGCGAGGCTCGAGCACATCCAGTACCGAGGCGGCTGCGGCCAGGGTACGCGGTGGGATTGACGACTTGCCTCCGCCTGACACACATATTATATACATTAAAATGATTGGTGTCTTTTTCTATGTTAAAGTGTACAGGACGGTCAAGACAATCACCTGATGGTAAGCAATACGCCTGACCATTACAGAGCGGCATTGAAGGAGACCAACAACGTCACAACGTTTCTTCGTCAATGCCGCACTGCGCCCGACACCAGAGACAACAGATGTTACGTCTCGTATAATTTGACTTGCAATAGTGCCCACATTCCGAAACACAAAAGTGCATAACACTTACTCGTATTTATTTAGAATTATCAATATACATAATTATGTCGAATAATTATAATGATATTGATGTCAGGTTGAATATTTAAATGTCAAATATATGTGAACATACGCCAAAATTAAACTAAGCCAAAATTTGGTCCAGCCATTTCAGAAATTACCCGGTACAAAGAGATAGACAGACAGAGAGACAAAAATTAAATTAAGATAAAATTCATAGGATTAGTGAAATAGGTCAATTAGTAGGATTAGTAGGATAAACAGAATAGTAGGATTAGTAGAATAGTAGGATTAGTAGAACAGTAGGATTAGTAAAATAGTAGGATTAGTATAATAGTAGGATTAGTATAATAGTAGGATTAGTAGAACAGTAGGATTAGTAGAATAGTAGGATTAGTAGAACAGCAGGATTAGTAGGATAATAGTATTAGTATGATAAAAATGGCTACAACCCACCCGTGAATGCGAGCCGGAAGTCTTCCTGTATTTGCGTAGCGAGTTCAGCTCGCAGGGCGTGAACCTCGTCCCTCAGGGCACTCACTTCGCGGATGTCGCGGTACGTCTCGAAGTGCTGTAACACCTGACACACGAGAAGTAATTAGTAAGTACCTTACCATTAGTAAGCTGTAAGCTTGATTATCGAATGAGCATGTGTGTGTGTGTGTGTGTGTGAGCGCGTCAGTGGCTACGTACCTCCATGACGGCCTGCATGGGCAGCACGATGTGTGTGTGTGTGTGTGGTGAGCGCGTCAGTGGCTACGTACTCCATGACGGCCTGCATGGCAGCACGATGTGTGTGTGTGTGTGTGTGGTGAGCGCGTCAGTGGCTACGTACCTCCATGACGGCCTGCATGGGCAGCACGATGTCGGCGTACTGTCTCCGGGCCGCCATGTCCCTGAGGGCGGTGACCCCGCCCGCCAGCATGTGGAGGTGGTTGAGCGCGGTGATGGCCGCCGTCAGGTTCCACTTGGCGCAGTCCAGCTGCTTGATCTCCGACGTGATCTCGCGCACCATGCTCTCGCTGCGTTCCGCTTTCTTGTTTATGTCTGCCACCTGGTGATTGAACAATCAGCCTACATCTGAAGAATGCTTAAATCTAAACAACAGACAATAGGTGCAATACCCGTGCGAAGCCGGGGCGGATCGCTAGTACTACATAAGATCTGATTAACCTTTTGAGCTGTGTCGTCACCAGGACGGCAGGCTCAAAATAAAAATACCTACGAAAAATAGTAACCATTAATCGTTTTTCAAAACGTTTATTTCACATTTTAAGAGCCAATTTTTTGTAACGTATAGATGACGTTGGCGTACAGGGCACGCAAGTGTTTGTCATTTATAGACGCCGTTGGCAGTCAAAAGGTTAAAGCATTTAGGCTGTTTTTTTTTGCTTTTTTTCTCACAGACATTAACACAGCGCCATCTAGCCCTAAGTTAAGTCTGAAGCCTGTATTATGGGTACTAGACAATGGATAAATATACTTATACATTTTTTTTTGTAAACACATGCTTATAATACATAGAACACACCCAGACCATCACAACAGACATGTTCATGCACACACATGTTTGTACTGCCCGGGGACCGAACCCGAAACCATTGGTGTAGCGGCCGACGTCAACCGCTACACCAAATGGGTCGTCCTTATTATAAAAAGAAAAAAGGAAAAGATAGGGAAATATACCTGTAAAGCCAAGTCAGCGATCCCCTGCCTGGCGAGCTGCAGGGCGCGCTGTCCCGCGTCTCTCTGGTCGGCCTGCGCGCGCACCAGCCGACGGATGTCGTGCTCCACGCCTGCACAACACACCCGCCGCCTGTAGCCTCGCACGGACACAGGCCTACACTCACACCATCACCGGCGGATCCAGGGGGAGGGTCATGGGGGTCATGACCCCCTCCCTGAGCTATTTTTAAGTACTATACTAACGTACATTAACAAAAGTCCTTGACTACTACTATGTCACCCCCTCCTGGCGCCAAACCTGGGTCCGCCCTTGCACACCATACACACCCAAGCCAACCAAGCACAGCTACTGACACTTAACTATTATGGCTTCGCACGCTCTTGTAACTCGAGTTACGTTATCATCATCATCAGCTCATCAAACGTCCCCACCGAGGGGCACGAGCCTACCCGTATAGGGTGATTAGGCCTTAGAGTTAAGTTATATTTAGACTTAATTATCTTAAATTTGTTTCCTTTTTATTACCTCACAATGCAATTACCTATATCTTGGGGAGGGCCTGGTGATCTGTGGTACAGGTTTCTATATTTGTAACCTATTTCAGGCATCAGTTCCTCACAAATATATGCCAATGATAAGCACCTTATGTCAGAACTTTAAGATGTAAAAGAATTTGTGTTGGAAAAAATAAATGAACTTTTTTTTTTACACCCCACTTACAATCAAACTTAATTCTCTACTAACAGTCTCTCTTCAACCTATCGCAGTCCACTGCTGGACATAGGTCTCCCCAATTTTGCGGCAGATATCCCGATCCTCCACTTTCCACATCCAGCCTCCACCAGCGACCTTTCGCAAGCCGTCGGTCCCTCGGTCCTACGCTACGCTTGCCGAGCCCCGGTCTCCACTCCAGAACTCGTCTGCTCCACGGCCCGAGGTCTTGCGACATACGTGTCCAGCCCACTGCCACTTTAATTCTCTACTAACAGTGCCTAACATTAACTATTAGATTATGTAAGTTCACGTGAACAATTATTTATTATTGTTTTACCACCTGACATCATATTTCAATTTCTGTTTGTTTATAAGATTTAGGCCCATATTCTAGTATGAGACTCAATGTTGATCTTTACTAAAATTGAGTTAGAGATAGCACTATATACAATAAATAGCGTTCCCATCCCTTTTTAAGTAAGGATAAATGCTTGATGGGCAGCTGGGATGGGCAGCTTTTGGAAAGTTGAAAAACGTACTCAAATCCAAAATCCTCCAATCGCTGAAAAGCAAAATTTTCAATCAGTGCGTGCTCCCGGCCATGACGTACGCTTGTGAGACGTGGACTCTGAGTGTTAGAATGATCCACAAGCTTAAGTAGCGCCAAGCGAACATGGAACGCGCATGCTTCGAATAACTATTCGTGATCGGATCGAACGAGCTTATCCGACAACGTACCAAAGATGGTGACGTGGGTTACCGAGTTGCCAAGTTGAAGGGGCTGGAACAAATGTGCCGAAAATATGACGAGTGATGGAGTAAGCGAGTTCTGGATTGACACCCTGCATACCAGCAGAAGTGTAGGAACCATGTGTACTACAACCACCGCCCCGATGTCCGATGATGTCAGGGAGATCTTGGCCCAGTTTGGAGAAGGGTGACGGACAACGTTCCCAGGAGGAAAGTTGAAGAGGCTATGCCCAACGGTAGCTAACCACCTAAGCTAGGCTAAGGTAAGCTACCTTGTAGTCTAAATTCACACCGAGCTGCTGCACTTTCCACTCCAGATAGGGATTGTTCTGTTGGAAATACTTTGTTGATATACGCCACAGCATCAAACTGGAAACAATATAATCATAATCTTATTTCACACATCATCATCATCAGCTCATTAACCGAGGGGCACGAGCCTTCCCGTATAGGGTGATTAGGCCTTAGTCGTCCATGCAGGTGCAGTGCGGATTGGACGACTTCATGCACAACCTTTGAATCTCTTCGCAGGTGTGCGCAGTTCCTCGTGATGTTTTTTCTTCACCGTAAGAGCATCGGATAACGTACATAAATTTTTCGAAAATTAGAAAACACATTGGTATGTGGCAGGGTTTTAACTTGAGACCTCCCAGTAGAAGGGCAACAGACCAGACCATTGAGCCACCGAAGCTCTGCATATTCCACACAGTTCACTATGAAACTAGCAGTGGTGTGCACTCCATCCTGTGCATCCAGACAACACAGAAAAACACCCATTTTCCTTTACAGCACACCATTTACCGAAAATGAAAATTATTTATTGTTTTTGCAATTTGTGTCTCTCCCTTCTCCTAATCTCTGTGCAAATCAATATGTGACTAGGCCTCTAATCATTAACACAGTAACAATATCCAAGTTCATTTCTATGTTTAATAATTGCTCACTATTGTTATATTTAAAAAAATATATTTTAAGTTTACAATAAAAACAAAAAAATATGACAATGATATAATACAGTTGAATTAGATTAATAAAATTGATAATTAATCTGCTTGATGATGAGAAATTTACCTTTACAGTGTTATCACCAAGTAATCAAATACAAATAGTTTTTCAACTACAAATATTGACTATAAACGAAACATTTTAAAATACACATTCTTGCTTATTGAAATCCTGTAAAACCTTTGACACACAGCATAAAACAGCTACTCAGGAAATAGATTTACAGCCTAAAGCAATCTAGTCTAGATGTCAACTACAATGTGAGAGACCTATGTCCAGCAGTAGACAACGATAGGTTGAAGAGAGAAAGAGGTCTACTGGACTATTTGAACTATTGAAAGTGGCATTTATTTATTTTTTACAGTTTGATGAATAATATGACGATTATTAATTAAGAACCTAATAAGGTCGACGAGAATACCATCAGTGTAGAACTCACTTCGTCAGTGTCGAATTGTTCGGTACCACCCATCAATTCTTCGATGCGGCTGAGCACAGAATTTGGCAGGTTAATTTGAACTTCTGGGCCGCTGTCCTTGTCGTCCAAGATGTCCGGTGTATCCATCTTTACACCAAATACCAAATTCGACAATACTAAGACCGTAAAAACAAATTACCTTTGTAACAAACTATGAATGGAAATATTTTTCTGGTGTTACTCCAAATGTCGAAATATTGACTATAGTCTGTTTTTTATTCCCGTGGAGTAATTTGACAATCCCTAATGTCAAACTCTAAATTAATGATACCAGCTTAAATTTAATAGTGCTTTACGCAAAACCGGTTTCAATCGAAAAATTCGGTTTTTATTTCTGGAGACAAAAAAATTGATGGAGATAAATTCGAAACTAAGTCAAATAGTCACAAATCGAATTTAGTAATTTTAATGTTTAATTTTATACCGTACGTTTAACAATTATTAGACTTCTCCAGGTGAAATCATGCTTAGAAAATGCCTGACATTTTTTTTTATTAGCGCACGAAATTTTTACCCAGTTAAAACCGTAGGTTTTATTTGAATATACTTACGTAGTAATCCCTTATTCTTAATATTATAAAGGCGATTGTTTTACGCCTTAACTTCTGAACCAATTTTGATCAAGTTTAGTACAGAGATATTCTAGAGCCTGAGACCTTTTCTCACATAGGCTTCTTTCTATTCCGTTTATGATGATATAAATAGTATGTATATCCATTTTTGTCGAAGGAAAAAAGTCTGCATGCCAATTTTTAGCTTCCTACCTTGAATACTACGAAAAGTCCTATTTAAAATTGTCACCCCACTAGGCGTTAGGGTTAAACTTGTGAAAATGCAAATGTTGCCGCATATCTTTGTTGATGAAAAGTGGTCTGTATACTAATTTTTAGCTTCCTACCTACTTAAAAACTGCGAAAATTCGTTTCTCAAGTTCCATCATACTTTTAAGACTAGGGTGGATTTGTGAAAAAACAGATTCTGTATAATTTCATTGAGATTTATACTGCATATGAATCTTTAAACTACCTTTGAAAACTGAGAAATTTCCGGTATAATATCCCCCCTTCCCCACTTAAAAATCTGCAATATTTGATTTGTACACGAAATCATACGTCTTTCAGTTGAGCACCTAACTTTGAAAATTTCGAAAAGTTCTGTATTAATCTCCCCCCTCTTTTAAGGCTTTTGGGAACAACGCAATATGCAAGATTTATCGTATGCGCACTGCATACCATTTTTTAGCTTCATTCCTTTAAATCTCCAAAAAGTCGCATATACTATTTCCACCCCTTTTTTAAAGGCTTTGGGGGAGTACTTTGGAAAAAAAATGTTGTATTTTTCTTTTATGACAAATAATCCGCATACAAAATTTTAACGTTCTACTTCAAAAATTGCGGACGTTCCATACAAACTTCCGACCCCATTTAAGAAGTAGTGGGGGTTAAATTAAATAAAATGTAGCGTAAAACCTATTCTTGGTTACTATCTATCACCATACCAAAGTTCAATGAAATCGTTCAGCGTATCAAACAGACAGACAGCGTTACTCATCGTTCACATTTATAATATTAGTACGGATATCGTAAAATTGAACTACACAAATATTTGCACAAGCAATTTTTTTACAATGAAAATGTAATCAATAATTACAAATGTTTATATTCTTAAAATTAAAACACTATGTTTTATTTTAAGTTTATGTAATTTTAAATTAATTTAGTCTAAGTACCTATTTCCATGTGAATATCGCGGTCACGTTTCGTTCCATCCACAGATTTCCCAATACAGGAGATGGGGCAAGCCGCGTTTAAAGTGCGACAACTGTAAGCTCAACGAGCATACACTGGCTACAGTTTACGCTCTGTGAGACGAGTCAAGACGCACGAATATTAGAAAGTTACTGTTTTTTTTTCAAAATGCCAACCTGTGCAATGTAACATGCCATCATCGCAATGAATCAGTAAATTTACAAGAAATAATAACTTTCACAGGTAAGAACCGAAAAGAAATTGCGACACTGGACTGCCTATAAACTTGGCGGCTTGTCCAGTCTAATGTATATTCTGATGTCTGTGGTTCCATCCACCCAAATTTCATTGAAACCGGTTCAGTCGTTTTGGGGCACTAGTAAATGAAGATATAAGCATCTACCTTTTGTAACGATAAATATTAATACGAAAGGTTACTTACCTTTATTTACCTTTGGTCCTCACAAGATTTGCAACGAGACTTGTCAATACTGGTCACCCAATTGTTTTAACACATATTGACCTAATTTTCAAAAGAAATATGTGGAAATTGTTTATAAATCAGGAATTTATATCACGTCATAAAATAAAATCATTAATCTCTAATTTACCGATTGAAGTACATCACTATTATAAATAGTCAGAACTGTGCAACACTGGAAATGTCAAATTACTCCACGGGTAAAAAAAACAGACTATATATAATTAGACAATGTCAAACTGACATAATTTTATTTAAATTTCCATAGTTTAAAGCAAAGGAAAACAGATTATTTTTTGTTTCGTTCTATTTGAGTAGGCTAAGGAATGCCACGTCATTAATTTTAATCATAGACAAATGTTAATATAGAAGAAATGAGAAAATGAGATATTGATGATCGATGCAAGACTCTATGATGATAAATTAATTTACTCCCTTCACCAGTTTAGTAAAGATGTGAGACTTCTTGAGAGAACTAAAAGTGAGTGATCGTTGTACTGTTTGTTTCATTTGCCAAAAACTCACTTGTTCAAGACACTGATGGTTTAATTATCCTAATTAATTCATTACCACACATTTACATCCTATTAAACACAAAAAAAACAACAAAGCTGACGACATGAAACCTCAGACTAAAAAACATATTTTTCCTCCCCAGTCTGAGCATAAATAAATCAATGAAAACATAGACATATTAGAGGTAGACAGACTGTTATTGAAAGCGGTGTCTAATTTTTGTTAGTGTGCAGTTACAGATGTATTAGTGTGCGTCACTAGGGATGACCTTGGTATCGAACATATTGCTAGTATTAAGCCGGGCGTCGTCGTCGCACCTACACAATTAGATGATTATAAATTGTGTTAAAAAGAACATGGAGTCAGATACAGCAACGCTGTTAATTTTATCTGCAACAAAAATTGAAAATAAAGCGTTACCATAATAAATTTTATATGCAAATATTTTGAAGTTTGGTCTTCCTGGGTTAAAAATTAGATGATGTTGGAACAAATAAAACAAAACATTATTGGTAAGTATTAAATAGACTATATTATATTTTTACGGTAAAATAACAAATTTTAAATAACACTCACAAACTCAAACTTAAAAATTAGTTTATTTAAAAATTTATACTGAAAGCCTCATTATCATTTTAAAGACCCATACATACCTACATTGATAACCCACAATAGTGGGTATCATGAAAAAAAAGTTTAAACAAGTCACAACTGTAGCACATGACTATGAATAACACTTTCATCACATTTAAATTAAGGAATTTGTAAAAATTAACTTTAAGTTACTCAGTAGTTTGTTGTAAAGGAACTTTATTTGTATGCCTTTAAACAACATACTTCATTATCGGTACGCTTTTATTGTCATGCTATTCCAATTTAAACTTTAAAATATATAGATAGAAACAGATTATTCTATCTAAAGAAAACAAAAAACTTACTTTCTCTAACCAGTTATACGGAAAGACTCGCATGAAAGGGTATATAAATATAAAAAATAACTAACAGTGTGAAATATCCATTAAAAAATGTGTTGTACTGCATCGGATTTCAGTTTTTTATTGATAAGCATACGATGAAACAGGATTGCTCAAAATGTTTTGAGCAAAGCCTGGAGTTCTTCGTAGGCTCCCAGTTTTCACGCCTTACACTTTTAACCCATTCTTCTCTGATTTGTGGACATTTCGGGAACCTAAAAATTCAATAATTGTATAAAAGAAACTGTTAAAGAAATACTATCGATGAATTAAATTCTATGTTGAGTACATCACTATGTAACATCCTTAAATTTTCATGCATAATATAATTGTTTTAGACGTAATTTTCTACAATTAATACAAGCTAATGTATGTCTAACATTATTTAAAGTCTACTACTACATGTTTTATCCATAAGCTCAGTACTACGTAATATGAATGAAAATGTCGTCAAATATTTACTTATGAAATGATAATTCCGGGTCTTTTACTCTCCTTTGGTGGTTCTTGAAGAACAATTTACCGCAGAACACGACATTTTTCTACGTTTACTTATTTCTTTGCAAATATTTATTAAAATTATGACACTTTGTGAAAAATTGCACGACAGCTTCGTAATGTTTTTGGCCTCTTTGGAGGCCACAAAATGACACGACGTCAGAGTTGTCAAACGTCTATCAACCGTCTCTTCTACTCGTAACTAGGATTCGTGATAGACAAAGATACATGACGTGTATTGCATTACAATGATATAAGAGCGGCAACGTCTTATGACTACATCTTAGTACATGCTTAATCTAAGATGTAAACAATTATTTTATAAAACTCTTAAAATTATTTAATAAAACTATGACATAAAACCTCTCTTTCGCAAATTTTGTATTGTTGAAATAAAATGGAACATCAAAACGTCTACAATAAAAAACACTGTCATTCAAATGTCATAACAATACGTTTCCATTGTGTCCCGATTTCCCAAATATGAAACTTTCGAACGATTACAATTAAAATTTGAATAACCGTAATGTGGATTTGTAAATATTATATATCAACGGTACATAGTTTAAAGTCATCAAATGCAGAGCATCAATTTGTCATCATTTAATGTTTCTTTGTTATTGATTCGTTTAAAATGACCCAATTTTGGTCGGAATGAGTATTAAAATAAACGCTCATGTTGACGAATATATATCGAGAACACTTGCTTTTTAGATATACCTACACTCAATCAATATATGATTCACCACTTGTGTAAAGTTGACATGAAACATTGGACACGCACACGCCATCGACTTGGAGATTGTAACCATCCTCGAACTCGAGCGAGCGTGCTTTGTTTCTCAGTAAACCTCCAGACCCCGGCTCGTGTTATCGCGCCGTGAAAATGTGCCTTTCCGTCGCGCCGTAATCCAAATAAAGTGTTCAATAACATATTAATACGTAAACAGTGTTATTTAGAGTGCTGTGTGTGTAAAATGGCGCGCCTTACTGAGGAAATGGTGATCGCCAGATCAAAACAGTCGGATTTGTCAGCTATAAAGAAACTCAATTGCTGGTGAGTGGTTCTGGTGTAATGTGGACGTATTTACGCTTGTTTGCGTAAAGTTACGTCCGTAGTTTGTTCAGTGGAAGGGAAATGTTGCGGCGAAACCACCGTTTGTTACTTACCATTGGCCTGTGACTGACGACAACTTGGAGAAGTACTAAACAAAAGTATTGTCTGATCATTCATTTCCTAAGACACATCTTTCTGTCATGAATAATACAAGTGATTTTCAATTATTCTAATTTTCCTTTTGATAGACTCCCTTATTATTCTACAACAAAAACCAATATACAATACAAAAATTAAATGTTTAAAAGCACTAAAGGTGGCCATAATGCTGATAAACAATCTCTTCCAGGCAACTTAACAGGAACGAAAGATATCATTTTGAAGAAGAAAGGTTAAACCACCTTATATTTATATCAATGTAGGTACCTTAGTAAATAAGGACTGATTAATGTACATGATTGTAGAACATACATTTTTTTAACAGTTAAATCTGCCCTGTGTTACTGTTTCTTACAATTTTTGATTTCTACAAATAACAACTTTTTGACAGCTAAACTGCATTATAATCTTTATTAGTGAGGACCTATAATTGGCTACCTGTTGTTATTTGTGTATATTTTTGTGTTTCATTGCTGTTGGTCCTCCTATGAAATAAATAAATATCTTATTACAAATATAATTCACTCAAATACATTATTCATATGAGTTAACAAGATATTCTTTACATTTTGAACAGAAATGTAGTTTGATTATGCATTCCACAAAATTAATTATGCTGTAAAGTTGTGAATCCATTTTATACTTTTTTATGCAGTTACCTAATTAAAATGTATGAAAGAGTAATAGAAATGTCAATTTGAGGTACTTAAAACATTTAAATATATATAATTCATTGCATACAAGCAACAGAAACATCTATGGTAAACACAGATCAAAGCTACAAAATGAATAGTTTCAAAAACCTTACTGTGTGTTAAAGGGGAAAGGGGGAGGGGACTTGAAAAACATAAAAAAATTGCACTTGAATATTCCCACAGACACTTTTTATTTAGAAGAGAAAATTATAGTGGACACTAAGTTCTGAGTGAATTGCAAATTATTAGAAAACCATAACTAATACAGAGAAATAAGTTATACTGTACACACACGGTACACTCTTATAGTGAAGGAAAACATCGTGTGGAAACCTTCATGCACGCCTGCAAAGAGATTCAAAGGTTGTGTGTGAAGTCATCCAATCCGCACTGGGCCCACATGGACGACTAAGGCCTTATCACCCTATACAGGTAGGCTCGTGCCCCTCGGTGGGGATGTTTAATGAGTTGATGATGATGCAGTACATTCAATACTCATATACAGCTAAATTAATATTCTCCTTTGTCTGATATGAAGAAAAAATTATGAAAGTAACATAATTGAATCAAATGTTTCTGGTTTGTGCATGAGAGATTCATGTTATTGCATAAGATACTACTGTACTATTATACAATTTTATACCAGAATCAATTACTTGGCTTTGCAGTGTATTTAACCACAAGCTTAAAAAATAAATATCCACTTCTTATCGAATCTATATGGATTCACAAGTTAAATATAGTAATGTGACCAATATTAGGTCATTTAATTTTCCATCTAGAGGTCCTGGAAAACACACGAAGAAAGACAGTCCAGGCAAGACAATAGGTGCTCTAATATCTACTGACATACACACTGTGCCATCTAGTCCCAAACTAAGCCTGTAATATGAGCAGTAAACAACGGATGAACATACTGATATATTTTTTTGAAAATACACATGTTTTTGTATAAAACATAAAAAGACCCAGACAAATACAAACAAACATGTTTTTACACATAAATGTTTGTGCAGCCCAGGAATCGAACCTGGAAGGACTCACGAAAAGTGATTACAAATGGTGGCGTTCTGCAGAAAATGAAGAATATTTTCATCATCATCATCAGCTCATAAACGTCCCTACCGAGGGGCACGAGACTGTGAGGGTGATTAGGCCTTAGTCATCCACGCAGGCCCAGTGCGGGTTGGACGACTTCACGCACAACCTTTAAATTTCGTCGCAGGCGTGCGCAGGTGTTTTTTCTGAGGAGCGTCGGTGGCTCAATGGGGTAGATTGTTGAGGTTCGAATCCCGCCACGTACCAATGTGTTTACGATATTTTCGAAAAATATATGTACGTTATCCGACGCTCTTACGGTGAAGGAAAACGTAAGAAGAATATTTTAATGATACACAACAAAAAGCGTAAACAAAATACAAGAATTTTAACCGTGTCACCACCACCGAATTTCAGAAGGTACTTAAAATGTCTTCTGCGCAGTGATCATCTTTGTGAATTATGCATAACTAATGACATTTTAACTGCATACGCAGCAGTTAATTACTTGCATAGTAAGTCCCATGTTTCACTTGACTGCAGGTCCGTTGCACTCTAACAAGATTCCAGTAAGCCTATAATACTATTATTAACAAAATGCGCATGCACTTTGTAATATATTCTATCGTGCATTCGTGCTCATCTTTTACCCTTTGTTATATTTATTAGCTGCGCTTTGCAGTTGTTTTGTGTTGTTTCATTCAAATAACCAGCCTATATGGCTTATTGTATGGCCTAGCCATTACAGTTGTGAGAAGATAGTTCACATCATCGATATCGCGATAGCCCTATCGAAAATATTCGACATTCTGAGGACTTACTGCCGATCTCTTAAACAAGTATAACAATCATATTCACCATCATCATCATCAGCTCAATATACGTCTCCACCGAGGGGCACGAGCCTACCAATATAGGGTGTATAGGCCTTAGTCATTCATGCGGGCCCAGTGCGGATTGGACGAATTCGCAGGCGTGCCATTCTCCTTACGATGTTTTATTCAAACACATTGGTACGTGGCGGATTTGAACTGCGGCATCCCGGTCAGAAGCAACCGTCTACACTATAGAGCACCGGCGCTCTACAAATACAATATATTGCTTCGCCTTTTCTGGTACAAAATGCTGACGTATCAATAAGCGTAAAAAAAGCAATTCTCTCGGAGCTAATATTTTACGTGACAGCACGCCACTACTCTCCCAATTTTCTCCGTAGGTTCTATACTTTTTAACAAGATAACATTTTTCCAGGTTAATTACAACAACACTTCACTTAATTATTGCAGTTTTAGACACTATTTATTTTTATTTAGTTTTGAGCGTCGGTGGCTCAGTGGTGTGGACTGTCGCCTTCCTACCGGGAGGGCTGAGGTTCAAAACCGACACGTACCAATGTATTTTCGAATTTTCGAAAAATATATGTACGTTATTCGACGCTCTTACGGTGAAGGAAACATAGTAGGAAACCTTCATGCACGCCTGCGAAGAGATTCGAAGGTTGTGTGTGAAGTCGTCCAATCCGCACTGGGCCCGCGTGACGACTAAGGCCTAACACCCATACGGGTAGGCTCGTGTGATATTGATGATGAGACACTATTTGCACGGTTTAATATTTTTTAGAAAGCAATTCTCTCGGAGCTAATGTTTACGTGACAGCAGCGCCACCTACTCCCACAATTAGGCTGACTATTGAAGAATTGTCGATACTTATCGAAGAACGATAGGTAATAATTTATTACCTTCCTTACTTCATATCAGAACTAATATTCGGATCACCTCGACGATGGTAGCGAAACGGCGAAGCCACACATTTTTGCACACACAAGCAGACGAGTCTGGAGTGGAGACCGCGTCTTGGCAAGCGTAGCGTAGGACCGAGGGACGGACGACTTGCGGGCGGTCGCTGGTGGAGGGCTGGGATGAGGAAAGCGGAGGACCGGGTATCTGGCAAAATGTGGGAGACCTATATCAGTAGTGGTCTGCGATAGGTTGAATAGATAGTCGAGAGTTAGGTCGTTAGATTCATAAGCACATGAGATCTGATAATTTTTACAGGGCAAACATTATGTGTTTGTTTTGGCAACATTTTATTTGAATGGTTTTAGTGGGATTGTAAAAACCATTTACTGAATACTTCAGCATTTAAGTCCTATTTTATTTTTACTAAAAGCATAACTATTACGTCAGGTAAAAAAGGTAGTTCCTATCCCAGGTATTTCTTATAGTCTTCTTCAATTGTTTCTAGAATTAATTAATTTTCTGTAATATTAACAGTAAAGAAATTTTGCTCTCGATTTGGAGTTAATTATGAATAACAGAGGTGAACTAATGTAAATTAGAAATTGAGAGTGTTCGTCAGAAATGCAACATTCCAACGTACAACATTAGAATTCGTATAAAACAAATTCATGGTTGTTAAGCAACGTCTGTGTAACTTCACGGATTCATTGTATATAGCAGATTTTATGACTGGCAGCTTTATGGACGTTGGGAGAAAGTACATTTGTGATGAACATTATAATTGTGCAGTCTTCAACGTTACTAGTAAGTATATCTACGGAAACAAAATTCTCATGTCTTTTTGCTATATTAAAATTACCACTTTTCTATTATATGCGGATGCGTGCTGTTATGAATGTACTCGTAAAAAGTACGGTAAAGTGCATAATATAAGGTCTGTTTGTTGAACTGCTTTTGGCGGAACTTTGCAGAGAGTTGAAAGTCAAAATAAAACTGAAAGTTTTGTCAAGTGTGTAGAGGACAGGGGATTCATATATCCAAAGATCTTTGGCGTAGTATGCTTACTATGCAAGGTCCCTTTGTCTTCCTTGATGAGTGGTAGCTTCATTTGACATTCATAGGTGTTCTGTAAGGACCTAAATTGAATAGACATTTTTTATTTTCATATTATGGTTTTGCCATCCATGCTCTAAACGTAGAAGTTCTTTTTGGCTATGTTATAAATGAGAACACAACATAAAATGTTGATATTTATCTACTTTGATAACGGTTGAAGCAGTAATAGACACGCTTGGCTGGTTCAAGGGCGCAGGCGCAGCTGTATCGAGACATCTAAATGGCAAACCCTAAATTACTAGAACATTAACAACAGTGCATAATGACGTGGTGTGCACTTGGTGCCGAGGCCGAGAACACCGGTTTGTTGAAGCTCACAGGCCGTCGAAGGTTTGAATAATTTAAACCATTTTGGTGTAATGGTTGAAGTTTTTCTGTTTCACTAAAGGTCCCGGCTTACCCCCCGGGCAGAACAATATGCAGTTCGGTTGATTCATGTGTTCTAAGGTTTTTGGGAAAAATTTTGTGTTTTTGTCAAAGAAATAAACATGTAAGTATTTCTTTGTTCTGCTTTCCAAACAGCCACTGGAGATTTTCAACAGAACACAGTAGCTGTATGTCTCAATGAATCAAAATTGACCCCTAGAACAAAGACTTATCTCGACGACCCATGTGGTGTTATGGTCAAGGCATTGGCTACTACACTAACGGGTACGATCCTCGAGCAGTACAAACATTTGTGTGCATGCACATGTCTGTTTGTATTGGTCTGGGTGTTTATATGTATAATAATTGTGTATGAATTTAAAAAATTTAATAATAAAAATTTATTAATAAAAAAATTTAATAATAAATTTTTAATTTTATGGGGCTAGATGGCGCTGTGTGCTGAAATTATATGTACGTTATCCGACGCTCTTACGAAGAAGGAAAACATCGTGAGGAAGCCTGCGTACGCCTACGAAGAGATTCAAAGGTTGTGCGTGAAGTCGTCTAATCTGCACTGGGCCCGCGTGGACGACTAAGGCCTAAACAACTCTTACGGGTAGGCTCGTGCTCCTCGGTGGGGACTTTGCGGAGCTGATAATGATGATGATTATTTATTTATTTATTATTCATCTGGGGTAACGCACACGAGACTGGTCTCCATGTGGATGTTAACTGAAAGTCCACTCAAGGGTACACGACTCCAAAGCGCCGCGTGACCGTATAAGGTAACGCCCGTGGGCGGCGCGTGCGCAACTCGACGTTTAGGTACATTCTAAAACCGCGTAAGTTGTCATCAACAACTTTGGCGGTATGCGAGAATAGTCAATCGTTACAGATGTTGATGTTAAGTGCATGCTTTAACTAGCCTGTGAAGGTAAGAAGGTACTATACCTAGCGCGACCACGGACTATATGTTATAACACCAAATATATGGAGTAAATTTTTTAAAACCTAGAGTACAAAAAAGTACATTTTTTTTCATGAATTTGTAACACATTGAAATTTAGATAGTCATTCGTGGTCGTGCTAGGTAGTATCACACCCACTGTTGAACTAGCGTCCTCACCGATGGTTTTTTTTTCTAAAGACACACATATTACATATAGAAAACACCAGGACCATTACAAGCAGACATGTTCATCCACACAAATGTTTGTACTACACGGGGATCGAAACCGAAACCTTATGTGAAGTAGTCGACGTCTCAACCGCTACACCAAATGGGTCGTCATGGGATTAACAAGTACGGAGTATAACACGCTACTAACTTTATTTAAAAACTCCCAAAATCTATTGGCGAAGCTAAAAATAAACATAAACATTAGTGTGATATAATTATCATGAAACAAGCCATTCGCTGAAACTGAACTAAATGGTTTCGTGTAAATGTCTGTTCATATACAATTATTATTCTACCAGCTTACTTACTTATATAGCTAGGTAAAATAAGAAATATAAGTAAATATAGTTCTGTTGATACATGTTACAGTTGTGAAACTTATTTTTTTTAATGTTAAAAAGTGTACAGGACAGTCAGGATGCTCACCTTTTGATTGAGACCAACAACTGATAAACAGTTATCATTCTCCATCAATGCTGCACTTAATGATATTCTGTATATAAGTATAAAGGTAGATACGCCACCCGTGCCTCAAAAACGAACCGCCAAATAGAATACAGGTGTAGGCTCTTTGTTTAGGTAAATGTACGCTCATTCGAAATATGTGTATGTGTGCTGTCGCTGCATTCGGAACACTTTTTTCGATTGTTTTGTGGACGTATCACGAATCTATACTTTTTACACCAGTGGCTGCACTGCGCCCGTCACGCGATACAACAAATGTTAGGTCTCTTATGCCCGGTATTTTTACTAGCTACAGTGTCCTCAACCCGAAACACAGAAGTGCAAACAACTGGTATTTCCCGAGACTATATATCTGTCACTGCGGAGGTAGCTACCTAGACGACTTAGTATCGAATCGTATAGATTCTACGATTCTCGTATAGAACCTAGTGAAAAAAGTAAATGATATTATCTTGAATTTGACAACTTTGAACACGGCTTTAGAATGTAGGCGACGATTTACTAAATTGTCTATAACTATGTATGGAGGCGATTTTGACCGAAAACAGTTTTAAGTGGCGATATGGAAAAACGAGTTACTTGTTTTCAATAAGGCTAAATATGGCTTGTGCTGCTATTTGCTTTAAGGCATATCTACTTACACCGTGTTTTATGCGAGATCTTGGTAAAATGTGTTTGTCGGCCAGTGTTCATGTTTCAGTTTTAGTACCAATAACAACAACATCTCAGAGGGTAAGGGGAGTAGCTGAAAAACAGCGATGCTCGGGATTGCTCTCGTTGCAAACTCAGCTGAGCTCCTTCCCTTTGTCTCAAAATACTTGATTTTTTTTTATTTTGAATTATTATTTGTTAAATGTAGAGACAATAAATATATTCTTATTCTTAGTACGGGTTGGACGCCCACAATACGTCTTTAAGCATTATGCAAATCATGTATACTCTAAAATTTCTTGCCAAAACAAAATGTACAAAGGACGAAGGAAATGAAAGGAGGGAGGAAGTTACACAGTGCTGCCATCTGAGTTTTAGAAAAAGGGCTTCTTGAGAAGTTGTTAAAAAGGGCTGGGAAGGGCTAGGTTCAACGTCAAAAGATTTTCTGTTCTAAAAATGCTTAAATAATCATATCATGAAGCCAGGTCATTATGACCGATAAAACAGCAAAAAAGTAGGTACTGGTTAGCATGACAAAAACTCCTTAATTTGGTGATATTTTGAGACAGTGAAAAGAGCTATATTGCTCTTTTCGGACTAAATCGTTAGAAAAGGAGTTCACTTATACTAAAAAGTGCTAGATCTAGCTACAAAAGGGCTAAGGTGGCAACACTGATGTTACATAAATGTGAGACCACAAGAATTATGGACGCGTAATATAAATAATAGGAGAGAGGAAAACAGCACAAAATGACATATTGATTAGGCTATTCAATCGGTTATAATTAATTTTTAAATTTACCTTTCATTTTATCATCTTAATCAGCTCATTAAACGTCCCCACCGAGGGGCTAAACTTTTAGGCTTTAGGCTTTAGCCGACCATAGTTATTTTTATATTTAGAACGTAAAATTATTGAATTAAATTTTGACCCTATCGCGTCATAGAAGGAGTACAAAATGAAAAAGCAACAGCACACTACTGTTATTAATGCCCAGCGACGTGATTATGAATGAAGACCAACCGACGCGATGGGCACGGGATAAGATGTCAAGCGGCTCGGTCATTTTTCGGTTGCTGTTTCTTCGTGATTGTTTCATCTAACTAGTTAGTAAATGTTAATCTAAGAAGAAATTTATAAATTCCTTTACATGCGGATATCAGTTGTTTTGTCATTAACAAAGTAGACAACCTTGCGACGTACAATTAAAGTGTCTATAGATATCTATGTAGTTTTAATGTATGAGCGAGTACGGGCGCCGTGGGTGCTCGCTTATCGTGTGTGACCAAGTTTGGTATGATGCGTGTGCGCAGCGTGTTTATGTATTCAAGATGGACTCTCGCGATTTGACTAATAAATCTTCAATTCCTTACCTTGTTTCTGATTACTGGTGTTGGCCGCAGATGGCCTTTACAGCTTCACCGGGCAAATGGCAAGCGCAGATGGCTCTGAGCAGTATTTTTTACAGAAGCGTAATCCTTGCTGGACTTTGAATTGGTATGAGACTGCCTCTGTGATCTTTTGGTGGGAACACTGGGGTCGTGAGTTTAAATCCAGTGCTATGGGCTGATATAGGCTGATGATGATATGGATGTGTGTCTTTATTTTGTTTATTTATATTATAATTTATTTATTTATATGAGGCTCACCAAACAAGATACAGACTATATGAGATGTATTAAGGCTAATAAAACAACTATTTGCAAGGCAGCTAATTTATTACTGATTCAGCCATTGTCAACATTGCAAAAGCGCGGGAATCAACCCCAGTTGCGCGCGCAACCCCAAACCATAGATAAAAACATCAATTCTCCTTCCTTATTTTAAACTAAATAAAAATAAATAGTAAAAATACTTCTTATAATCTATCTTAGGTCTAGAACGTAAAACAGGATGATGCGAACAAGGATTGTTTGAAACATTTGAATCGGCATTAATTGAAGCCGGTTCGGTAACAGTAATTGGTAAATCTGAAGGCCTATCTATCAGTTCTCTATCGGTTACCATGCCAGATGCCTGCACCTCCCTCTCTAGCTCTTGAGGTACGGTTTCGGAATCACCGTTTGGCTGAGTCGCCGCGGTCGGACTTGTAATTGGAATCGGCGTAACAGACACGGGGGATCTAAGCATTTCGTCCGGAATGCTTGACTGATCACCATTACCGACATTTTCGTATCCCGTGTATCGAAACAACTGATCTAAATGCCGCTTACATCTAACCCCATAATCACTGGCATATATTTCAAACATTCTTGTTCCCAATTTTTTTACAATAGTTCCTAAAATCCATACAGCCTTTCTGTCCACATACCATTTAAACCAAACATGGTCGCCGGGATTAAAAATTCTGTTTTTGCTTAATACATCAACTGTACTATTTATAGGACCTCTGTTTGGTATTATTAAATCTAGTCTGGAACGTAATTCACGGCCCATCATCCTCTTTGCTGGAGTTTCCCCTGTTGAGCAGTGAATTGTGTTCCGATAAGTAAATAAATAAAACAGCAACTTAAAATCTATATCGCGTTCAATAGCCTTTTCGCTTAAAATACACCTTAACATTTTTTTACAACATTTTACCGAATTTTCGGCTTGACCGTTACTATTTGGATGGTAGATTGGTGATGTTAAATAAGTTATACCATTATTTTGACAAAATGTATGAAATTCTAATGAGTTTATTTTAACATCATTATCTGAAACAATAGTATACGGCAAGCCAAAACGTGAAAACAAATATTTTAACTTTGTTATAAGCGCTTGAGTCGAAGAGCCACAATTCATCAGTAAACATTCGAGCCATTTACTGTAGGCATCGACAACCACTAGGTAAACCCGTTGCCCTACAAACATGTCTATATGTATCCGCTGCCAGGGCGCGGTGCAGGCGGGCCAGGGCGCGGGCGCCCGCGGTGCGGCGCTGCGGCTCCGGGCGCACGGCGCGCACGCCCCAATGTAGCGCTCGATATCGCGGTCGATTCCAGGCCACCACATACGACTACGCGCGTTAGCTTTGGTTTTCACTATACCTAAGTGCCCGGCATGTAATTCCTCTAACATGCGATTACGATAAACCGTTGGAATAACTATCCTATGGCCTCTATACAAACAACCGTGCCCTTCTTCCAGATCGCCTTTACATTGGAAATATGGCAATATTAAGTGACATGTAATCCTACGCGGCCAGCCATGTTTCATATACTTAATTACAGTTTGAATAACATTATCATTTGCCGTTGCTAATTGTATATTTTCAAACAATACAGGTGCCACATTTTCATTCAAAAATTTAAATAGGTAAATGACTCTTCCGCTTGATTGCAACTTGATCTTAATGACGCACGAGAAAAATAATCTGCCACAACATTTTTGTTACTACTTATATACTCTACATTATAATTATAGGCCGTCAAAATAATTGCGTATCTCTGCAATCGTGATGCAGTCATAACGGGTATGCCAGATTTTTTACCAAAAATGGATAGTAAAGGTTTGTGATCAGTCCTCAATAAAAAAGGTTCTTGTCTACCGTATATATATTGGTGAAAATGTTTGACACCAAATATAATTGCAGTAGCTTCTTTTTGAAGTTGGCTATAATTTTTTCACTTTTAGACAACGTTCTTGAAGCAAAAGCTAAGGGCCGTTCAACGTTGTCACTGCCACGATGTGAAAGTACTGCGCCTAACCCCGTTGGGCTCGCATCCACCGATAGAATCAACTGAGCGGTCGGATCGAAATGAGCTAGCACACGATCTGATGATAATTCTGACTTAATTTTTTCATACGCGCTTTGTTCTCGTTCGCCCCATTGCCATTTCGCACTCGCTCTCAGTAATTCATGTAAAGGAAACAATATGGCAGACGCGTTAGGAATAAAATTGCGGTAATAATTTATAACTCCAAGAAATCGTTTAACCTCCGTTACGTTAGTAGGACAAGGCGCCTTCAAAATTGCGTCTACCTTATTTGGACATGTTTTAAGTCCATTCTATCAATTAGAAAACCTAAATAAGTAACACTAGGCTGAAAGAAAGCACACTTATCCTTTTGTAATCTCAAGCCCGCGTTACTTAATCTCCGCAAGACTTCACGCAGCCTTTGTAAATGTGTTTCTTTCGTAGGACCTGTTACACAGACGTCATCTATCCAACAACTAACTCCTTCGATTCCTGCTAATAAGGTTTCCATAGCTCGTTGAAATATGCCCGGTGCGTTAGCCAATCCGTAAACAAGACGTGTAAATTTATATAAACCTTTGCTGGTATTTATAGTTGTTAGTTTTGCGATTCTTCAGATAATTCAAATTGATTATATGCATTACTTAAATCTAATTTACTATATAATACACCCCCACCTAGTTTTGCAAACACGTCTTCAATGCGTGGTAATGGATACCTATCGATATAAAGGTCTTTATTGAGCGTGATGGAGAAATCCCCAGCAATGCGAACCTTCCCATTTTCTTTTAGCACTGGCACAATTGGCGTAGCGTAATCTGAGTGATTTACCGGCACTAATATCCCTAAGCCCACTAGACGATGAATTTCCTCTTCTACTTTATTTTTTAAGGCGAATGGTACAACACGAGCTTTGAAAAATTTGGCTGAGCCCCATCCTTTAACTTTAACTCTACTTTGAATCGATTAAAAGTTCCCAATTCCTCCATAAATAAATCCGAATGCTCATCTAATATTTGCTGCTCTTCGCTCGATACATTCGTTACAATATTTTTAAGATTCGATGTGAAATAAAATTTAAACAAAGTCATAAAATCACGCCCCAATAACGGTGGACCTCCCTTTTCAACAACATATATTCTAATACTATTTTCTACATTTAAATAAACAATTTTAGCTAAAAATAACCAAGAGGTGTAATTTTGACCATTGTATAAACACATATTCAGATTATCAGCAACCAATTTTTCATTCGCGAACAATTCCAAATATGTTTGTTTGTTGATAACAGATGCACCTGAACCCGAATCTAATTCCATTTGTAATTTTTTTTATTGATCATAACTGTTACAAATATGGGTGCATTATTCACTGACCTGAGACTTAACATGTAACATTTTTTACAGTTGTGCTTATCCTCATCAAGCAATAATGACGATGGGGCTTGTACCGCTGCAACTGGCTTCGAAATCACATCTAAAATATTTACACGAACCTTTTCCTTATTTTTACACATTTTTACCAAATGTCCTTTACAACCACACGCCCGACAACGATAACTTTTAAATTTACACTTGTTTGCTGTATGGTTTTTTATTCCGCACACACTACAACGCGTCATGTCGTCCTTAGGAAGTGTCGTTGACCTCCGGCCACTTACACGAAACATCGCCTCTTGCTTAACTAGACATTGGTCACGAGCTTGACGAGCACAAGCCGCCAGCTGTGCTATTGCCAATGCCTTAGAAAATGAAAGAGTATGAACGTCCTGTTCAAACAAACGGTCTCGCTCAGGGCCCGCGTTCATGCCGATCACGAACCTATCCGTCAGCATCCTCTCCAGCGCCGCGCCAAAGTAACAGTGGATAGCCAATCCACGTAGTCGTGCCGCCCACTCTTGTACACTTTCGTACGCATCTCTTTTCGCGTCGTAGAACTGTGCACAATCTGCATATGTACTTCTTATGGGCTTGAAATGATTGTTAAGAGCAGCAACTAACTCCTCAAAAGCAATAGTTTCGAGCTCCTTGGG
>PQWD01013957.1:0-30615 GCA_019425675.1 Leucinodes orbonalis | reverse complement strand
ATAAAAAAAATATTATGAAATAGAGCGTCGGTGGCTCATTGGTATGGTGCCTGCCGATCTGGAAGAGCAGGTTCAAATTCCACCACGTACCAATGTCTTCGAAGTCTCGAATTGTATGTACGTTATCCGACATTCTACGTGTGAAGGAAAAACTATATCCAGAGTGAGGAATCCACGCGAAGAAGTTGAGATATATAAAGTGCGTGAAGTTGCCAATACGTACTGAGCCCGCGTGATTACTAAAGCCTTTACATACACCCTTCACGGGTTGTATCGTTCCTCTATGTGGACCGTCGTTTAATAGGCTGGTGATATAATTATGAAACTATTAATCGGTTCCTGTTATAAGATTTTAGAAAAGATGAAAGAAAAAAATATTTATTGACAGACACAAAAATTACACTTATCATTACACACCTACATTCAAAACTACAATATAGGAAATTTTATAAAAAAAAAGCAGTTACAGAGGTTTTAACACATACATTATAATATATATATATTTACATACACATACAATTTAAATGGTACAGGAATATACATTGGTATGGAATCTAATAAAATGCAAATATACCATTACTTATTTCATTTAAATTTTGGCTACTTATGCTGTAGCTCAGCCTCTGACAGTTGGTCTGTCACTGTCAACATTCGTCGGCTTCGATGTAAACCTGCTAAATCATATTAGGTAAATTTTCAGGAGAGACAAAAAGCATTCCTAAAAAAATATTAATATTATTTATGAAAAGAATTTTATATCTTCAAACATGTATTTGTATACCATACAATTTGAAATAAAAGTGAGATAATTTACTTCAGCATTTATTAATTAATACCACTTTTTGACTTAGCAGGTTTCGTAAGCAAATATTATTTTAAAAAAACAACTTAACAGGTCTTCATAAACCAAAACAAAATTATAAAAGTATTCATGATACAAAAAACAAAAAAAGCTCTAAAAATTAACAAAAATAGGTTCTGTTTTTATGTCCTTTATTAATAACAATTTTCTTTCAAGATCAAACGAACTTATACGGCTTTATAATATAAGTTTTGAAACTCTCAGTCACAATCTTAAATTATGATATTTTATGAGCTTTAAAAAACTATTGTTTGAGTAAATTACGTCGTAAGGTCTGGGTGTTTTCTGCTGATGTACAGATGGTGACGTACTTTGCGGGCACATTGATGTTCTTGATTTAACATCATACAGTTTCTATTTTGATAGGTACAACCATTGTAAAGAAATATATTTTATTTGTTTTCTGACTCATATTGTAAAATCTTTTTTAAATATAATAACAAATAAATATACACAGACATTCATACACCGCCATTTAGCCCTGAAGTAAGCGTGAAGTCAGTATTAAGCTTACTCAAACACTTGCAAACTTTTCAGAATTCATGCCTTCAGTTTCGATTCCGTTCCATAGATAACAATAAACATCTTTGTTTTAATTTAAAAAGGCAAGATTGTGTACTCAATAACACAAGCTTTTCTATAGTACAAGCTACTAATATTAGATTAGGACCTTCAGAACCGCCTGCAAGTCTACAGTAGAACAAGATTTTCTTCACGTATGTCTTCTCCTTCTCAGCTAGCTTCTTCTTTCTTCTTAAGATGTCCCGAATATTCTTCTTGGATTATTTCCGACTTTATAGAGAGCAATATTTCACACTGGTTTTTTAAGGTGTAACAATTCGAGATTTCGACGATCCATGTGGTGCAACGGTTGAGACGTCGGCTACAACCAATGTAAAAATTAAATTCCCAGGCCAGTACATACTTTTGTGTGCATGAACATGTCTGTGTAATCTCTTGGTGTTTCTATATAAATATGTATCTATTTACAAAAAAGTACAAGTATGTTTATCAGTTGTTTTAGTACCCATAATACAGGCTTACGCGTAACTTGAGGCAAGATAGCGTTGTGTGAATGTCAGTGGAAATGTAGTTATAAATTTTTAATAACTGTGATATAAACTATTACAGAAAAACATCAATTATATTTTGTAAGAGCACATTTGCCGGCATCGGAATCTCGTACAAAATGGCGGCTGACACGGAGTTAGCAGGAGTTTTGGATTTGACAGTTTTACTCACACGCGTTTTTGTCAATTTTAAAGAAAAACGGACTATGGCTGGTTTTATTAGATATTATGTTTTTTTTTCACACTTTCGATATCGAATGGTATGAAAAAAACGTATTTTAGTCACAAAATGAATTTAGCAGGTTTACACTCTAACCGACGCATTGTCAACATTATAAATGTAAATAATATTTACAACCACCTTCCACACATAACGAAAACAGCAAAAAAAAAAAGAATTGGCCACACCTGCCACGTCAAGACATGTGTAAGACATTTAAACAATTAAAATTTCCGGGCTGTTTGCTGATGCTGTACGGGAGTTTGTTGCCATTTTACATTATTAGTGACCATTTCCGTTCTAAACTCGCGTGTATGTAAGAAAAAAATATAAACTGAATAAAAAAATAACAATGTCTTAACACCTAAATTGTGAAAAAGTGAATAAGAAAAGGATTGGTTTGAAGAGCTTTATTATTACTTTTATATAAACCAAAAATGATACATAATTAATAACAAACACTTGTAAATAAACATTAACTATTAAGTCTTTAACAAGTACATAAGCAAAACAGATTATATGATTTTACAAGCAGCCCAGCTAGATATATAAATTGCAATTATATTCTTAACTGTAATCAGCAATCCATAAGGAAAAGCATATGAGATTAAATGTCTTATATCCAATTATAAATATCTATATACATAGTAGTATAATTTATAAGTAAGTATGAATTACTTAACTTGGTCCGCTCGGCGCGACTGCTGCCAAGCCAATGTGCGAGTAGGCGGAGCGTCCGGTTTATAGTTGTGACAAACAAGTGACGTCACATCGTACGATCTTTTACAAAATTATAATCAGCTTTCTTTCGTATTTTTTTATTCAATTATTATTACATTGATATTAAATGAGTTATATAAATATAGAAAATGCAATTTAATTATAAAACATGTTACAGTATCAAATTATATGAGAAACAGTGGTTTAAGATTTATTTATCGATGTATTTTTAAGTTATTTGATTTTGAAAGTTTAGAATACCATCTCAATGTGCTACACATAGTTATATGGTAAAGTAGGTTTATTTAGTTCGAACATTATAAACAAATTACATATATAATCAATTTGAGGGTACTTTTAATAATGTGTACTTGAAGTTTGTTGATCAAATATATCTAATAAAAATAATCTATCACGGCCAGACTGACCTGTACTTCGCTCTCGAAGTACCAAACTAATTTATTAAGAGTCTCTGGCCTTGGCATATTAGTTCTATCACTTGCTGCACATGAATTACAAACTAATATCAGGGCAGTGACTGACCAGCAATTAACCAAACATTTTTTTATAATTCTCTGGCCTTGACATACCAGTCCTATCACCTGCTGCTAATGAATTTCGGACTGATATCAGGGCAGTGACCGACCAGCAGTATAACATAGATCAAACAACACAAAATTCCACAATTATAAATATAAATAAAAAAATAAAATAAATTAAATAAATATTCCACAATTATAAATATATATGTACACATTATATTTGTAAATATAAACATTGATTAATAATAATATGTGTATTACAGTATACAAATTCATTAGTAATCAGTTCGTGAACTACAAAATAATCATCAAAATATTGATTATAACAATTATAAAAACTCACTGATATTTAAAAAAACGTCATTTCAAAAATAATCTATCACGGTTCATCTTCGGTATGATGAAGCTACAGGGACTCCTACAAGAAGTATTTTCTTCAACCCATTCTTGCCAAAACCTTAAATTTTATCGGCCAAATAGTATCGGCAACAGCACGGGAGCTATGCTTCTATTTTAACCTAGTAATAACTTTATCGACGAAAAACATGTCGTTTTTTATATAGTAGTTTTAAGAGATAGTTGTGCTTTCCACAAATCGTTTGGCCATTCTGCTAAATCATCAATGATGGTATTTGTCTGTGGTTTCAGCAACTTAGAAATCTCTAAAAGTGATCTTACTTGATGGGAGGTGAAATCAGTGCTTTAATCAGTTGTCAAATTTTCTCGTGAGATTGGGACTTCTTGATCACTAAGCGTCTTGAGAGGTTTCAGTATGCAAAATTTAGTAAAGCCATCGACTCTTAACAGAGCAAAATTATTTGTATACCTCATAAAATGATATAAAAGGTCCTGTGTATTCTAAATATAATATATGAAATGAATTTTTTTTTTTTTTTTGGGAATCACCATCCTAATTTTTCATAAAGTAACTAGTTTTTCCTAATCTATGTCGCGAGTTCTTACCTTTTGTAATAAAATTTACTTCTCAGGGCCATTGCTCTTTGCTTAACCCAAATAATTCATATTTTAAAAGCAAATTATATTAAAAATTATGATTTTATTTTTATCATATTAAAATATTGATCAATATTTGCAATAACTATAACTAACTTCTAATAACACCGATCTCTTTTCGGAGATTTGAGTTTATAAATAGAAGGGTCGTGTTTTATATTTTATAACATTTGGGATTTGATATGGCCAGTTTTGTTACAACGATAGCAAGTAGATTTCAAAGAATATGTATTTTAAAGTCTAGGACGCTTTACTACCCTCAGATTGGCTAGTTATGTTATCGGTCAATTTATTAGTTTTTAGAAGGGCGTTTTTTTTTAAATATGATGTGTATAATAAAGAGATAAGTTCTGATGTTATATTAGCACTGTTATTGATAAACATGATCGACAACTTCAGAAAAAGCTGATTTTGTATTAAACAGTAATTTAATTTTGAAATATATTAATAAAAGTTTAAAAAAAAATCCAATTTCTACCTTCATTTGGGTCCTATGTCTCAAACCACAAAAGAGGAGAACCCTTAAGGGCTTTTACCTCCTTTGCTAACGGTGGAGATGCTACTCCCACCACGGCCTTGATTTTATATCACCAACTCTCTGCACCATTGTTGTTCTTCTCTGGATCAAAGGGCAGTATACTTCTTCATCATCACGTTGGTTACCAGCCATTGCGTCTCAAACGAATGGCTTTCAGTAAGCCCTCCAATAAAGAAGGGTCCATCTGGGAAAGGGTTATAATTTTTGGCGATTAAAACAGGTTCTATCCCACTTCTGATGTAAGAAAATATATAAACTGAATAAAAAAAACAATGTCTTAACACCTAAATTTGTGAAAAGTGAATAAGAAAAGGATTGGTTTTGAAGAGCTTTATTATTACTTTTTATATAAACCAAAAATGATACATAATTAATAACAAACACTTGTAAATAAACATTAACTTAAGGTCTTTAACAAGTAAGCAAAACAGATTATATGATTTTACAAGCAGCCCAGCTAGATATATAAATTGCAATTATATTCTTAACTGTAATCAGCAATCCATTACATAAGGAAAAGCATATGAGATTAAATGTCTTATATCCAATTTAAATATCTATATACATAGTAGTTTATAATTTATAAGTATGTATGAATTACTTAACTTGGTCCGCTCGGCGCGACTGCTGCCAAGCCAATGTGGCGAGTAGGGCGGAGCGTCCGGTTTTATAGTTGGTGACAAACAAGTGACGTCACATCGTACGATCTTTTACAAAATGTTATAATCAGCTTTCTTTCGTATTTTTTTATTCAATTATTATTACATTGATATTAAATGAGTTATATAAATATAGAAAATGCAATTTAATTATAAAACATGTTACAGTATCAAATTATATGAGAAACAGTGGTTTAAGATTTATTTATCGATGTATTTTTAAGTTATTTGATTTTGAAAGTTTAGAATACCATCTCAATGTGCTACACATAGTTATATGGTAAAGTAGGTTTATTTAGTTCGAACATTATAACAAATTACATATATAATCAATTTGAGGTACTTTTAATAATGTGTACTTGAAGTTGTTGATCAAATATATCTAATAATGTTAAATAATCTATCACGTGCAATAATCGACTCAAGCCTTCAAGTACGCATAACAAGTTATATACCTCTATATTTTACATAATTAAAGCCTAGTAATTGAGCTTTAAAATGGTGTAAGTTGCATGAAAATCGATTCAGTAGTTTAGTAAAAAGGTTAATGCTAATGATAATGTAAAAAATGTTGAAAATTCATACAATTTCACAGTATGGGGTTATTGTGTTTAAATGAAACAAAATGTGCGTAAGATAAAAAAATATTCGTGTCAATATTTGGTATTCCCTCCTCTAGCTCTGATCACTGCTCTCATGCGATTCTTCATCGACCTTATCAACTTTTTAATGGATGATTGTGGTATTCGACCCCACTCTTCTACCAACGCAGTCTTGAGCTCATTGATGTTTGTCGGAGCTGGATTCCTCGCTCTAACTTTCCTTTTGAGCTCGTCCCATATGTGCTCAATGGGATTTAAATCGGGGCTGAGCGCTGGCCAATGCATAGTGTGAATTCCAAATCGTGTGGCCCGAGCAGTGTGACATCGGGCATTGTCATGCATCAAGATGAAATTTTCCCCAATAAAGCCTTGATAAGGACAACTTGATCCAGTAGAACATTTTCAATGTAACGATCACTGGTCAGACCTCCTCCCCGGCCTCCCCAGGAACGAAAACAAGGTCCGTTTTGCCTTCTAAGGAAATTCCAGCCCACATCATGCAAGATCCGCCACCATATGCAACGGTTTCCACAAAGCAGCACTGTTGACGAAAACCCGACCTTCACCGGAAGACACATCCTCGTCTCATCTGTGAACAGGACTGACTGCCATTGCTCTATGCTCCAATCCAAATGTTCTCGAGCAAAGTGAAGGCGTGCTTGACGATGAGCTGTGGTCAACTTCGGGCCTGTAGCGGGTCTTTTCGGAGTAAGGTTAGCTTCTTTCAACCTTCTTCTAACTGTCCACTGACTGACAGTCACCCCGCGAACTTGACGTAGCTCCTGCTGCACATCTACGCCGGTAAGGTGTCGATTTCGGAGAGAGGTCGAGACCAAAAACCGGTCGTCACGCTCCGAGGTGCACCGGCGTCGGCTGGTATTAGGCCTCCGAGTGAAGGCACCAGTCTCTTGAAACCTTCTGTATACTCTCGAGACAGCGGACTGACTCATATTCAAACGACGAGCGACTTCTCGCTGGTTCAACCCTTCTTGCAACAGGGCAACGACTTGAGCGGCTTCTTCAGGTGTTGTATCCATAATTTTCTTCAAATGACGGCTTTAATTTGCAGAGATGTGTTCAGGTCAACGTCTAATGAGCGACTGATAAGAAAAACGATTACAGGGGTTTTATAGGGGTTGTGTCGCGCAAGTTGTGAATAGAGCGCAGAGCAGTTTACGGGAGGTTGCGTTCAGTTGCATTCTAAGTACAAGTGTTTATTTAAATTACTGATATTATGCTACCATTTGAAAGCCTAATTACTAGGCTTTAATTATGTAAAACATTATATAGAGGTAAAATAAGTCATTTTTTAGTTATATTACTTTTTATGCGCACTTGAGGCTTGAGTCGATTTACTTGCACGCGAGAGTAGTTATTAGCTGAAGTTTATAAAATTGTTTACTAACAACAAATAAGGAACGTCGGCTCAGTGTGGGACTGTCGCCTTCCTACCGGGAGGGCTGAGGTTCAAATTCCGACACGTACCAATGTTTTTCGAATTTTCGAAAAATATATGTACGTTATCCGACGCTCTTACGGTGAAGGAAAACATCGTGGAACCTTCATGCACGCCTGCGAAGAGATTCGAAGGTTGTGTGTGAAGTCGTCCAATCCGCACTGGGCCCGCGTGGACGACTAAGGCCTAATCACCCTATACGGGTAGGCTCGTGCCCCTCGGTGGGGACGTTTTTGAGCTGATGATGAGCTAAGATTTTGAATAATTAAAATTATGTATTTATAATAATATCTAGTTGTATGGATTCAGTTTGAGCGTCACAATACATTTTCTATTGTGTCCGATTTGTGTTATACTTACCGTATAAGTATAAAAATAAACATATCAAATTTGCTGCTTAAAAATTGACAATATTAAACATTTTTAGAGTTCCGTAGCCAATGGCAAAAAACGGAACCCTTATAGATTCGTCTTGTCTGTCTGTCCGTCCGTATGTCACACCCCTTTTTCTCCGAAAATATAAACACTACACTATTCAAACTTTGTAAGTATATGTATTTTGTGAACCGCTATTAGGTTTTGGAAAGAAAATTTAAAAAAAAAATATTTTGGGTTCGCCATACATTGAACTGAATTCCAAAAATATTTTTTTCATCGTATTTTATGTTACTTGCTGCTACGGAACCCTCCACGAGCAAGTCCGACTCGCGCTTGGCTAATTTTTTTTATTGTGTTTACCTATCATTTTTATCATAGATGATTCAGGCTATGTATTACTTTAAACTGTTAAATATACTTAATATAAATAATTAAAGGTTGATATTGAATACGAGTCGTGTTGCTCCGGACTACAATGTCCCATATTGTATTGTGTCGACACAGCCCTGCCAATGTCACCGGTAAATGTATGGCAACAGCTAATTGCGTTCATTCTTCGGTATAAATGCAACTTGAAAATGTTCATGATATTACTGTGAATGAAATGTGTGGAGTTAGAGCATAGAATGCTCGTAATTGTGAAGGGTTGATTATATAAAAAATACGAAGTTATGCACTAGCCCGTAAATTATACTATGATTTACCTATTAAAGAACAAAATTTAATAATTTGCAAAACGACAACGTTACCTGTTAAAATGTAGAACGTATAAACCTATCCCCGACTGAAACATACCTATACTTACTTTAATAATAACAGTACAGAGAAATGTTATAAAGTATAATAAAAATACAAAATTATTTGTAGTTGGGTTTCCGATGACTAATAATAATAATTTCATATATTATTTATATATCTAAGACTCGTGCCATAGATAAGGCTTGCTTAAAACGTGTTTTGTGTGGTATCGCTCCCTCGCTCTTACATTCTCTCTCACCATTCAAGTCACATTGTATTAGACAGATTAATTTACAACCAGTAATTGCCACTGTTGATTATGACGCAAAAGGCGTATAAAAGCACTCGGCATATTAGTCATTGTGACGAATTTGTTGCGCTTATTTCGTTAACAAGCCTTTCATGGTCTACTAGTTAGGGTTGTCGACGCAATTTTACTAACAACCTAAAGTATTATTAATTCTTTTATAATAATTTAAAATTTTAATTTATTTATTTAGCTATTGCTTGCTAGTTGAATTTATGAATTTAAAATGTAAGTAACAATGAAATCATAAATACATATGATTGAATTATAAGATTATCAAAAATAGAACGTCTAAACATAACTGCTTAAAAAAGCTTAATACAATTTAAGTTCTTAATAATAATGTTTCTTTTAATCGCTGAGAACCCACAATAGAAAAAAAGAATGCGTGTTGAGAAAATGATTTATTTTCAATTTAAGCCGAGTAATATATTTTATAAAATCATGCATCACAATTGCAATCGATAACCCTGCAGCAGAAGACGGTCTGACTAATGATTGATGAACTATCGACTGAGTCATTGATAACTTAGCTTAGGACAATACTCGATATACATTTCGGACGTCCTTTTGTTTGGGATACAAATTGCATGTATTAAAATCTGCTTATCTGATAAAAACTGGAAGATTATTTGAAAGGGTCCATGAAAATGACTCAAGATATAGATATTTTTGCGTCACCGACATTATGATTATAATGGAGTTATGAGCCCACGATCGCATTAGGTGGCGTGGGTACGGCAGTAGTGACGAAAAATATAATAACTGTTTAATTGTAATTGGTTGTCCTCAATACATCTGCGCCAGTGAGCGAAATGGTTTCCTTCTTACTTAATGAAATATAAAAAAAATACAGCCCGCACATCCCAGGGCCTTAGGCATGATATAGTCCAGTAATGAACTAGAGGCACTATAAACAGTTGAGCCGACGAGATTTAGATTTATGCATTTGACTTAACAATTTTACTTACTTTTTTTTTTTATAACATAGGGAGGCAAACGAGCAAAAGAATGTTTCCAAAATTGGGAGACTAAAGTGACCGAATTTTCACCATATTTGATATGTCAGTCAACTCATGAACATATGGCTGTTGTGACTGAAAGGTCTTTAAAAGTGGATTGGTCTAGCAAACAAATTGCAAACGATACTAAGATTTCTCCAAAGCGAATAATGAAAATAGTATGGTTTTACTCGTAGTTGGTATAAGAAAACATTATTTTATAGTGTACAATATATTGAAAGAAAATTATAATAGAAGAAGGATGTTAGCCGGAACCAAATGGATTATAAAATATTCGGAGCAATTCAGTAACGCCGCAATCATAGAACGGTGCTCACAATTGTGAGTCACGTACGGGCCAATATCGCAACATTTGTGATACAATTATAAGCGAAACCCGACGAGAAACGTTTTTGTGTCGCACTCGTATAAAGGACCGGCCTGCTTGGCATCTCCCGCCGAGAAATACGTGCTTCCACTAAGAAAAATGTTAGCAGGCATCTTGGAAATTTCAATTGTAACCTTTGTTGCGTTCGCACAGTCCACCTTTCCAATTTGTTCGGCTCGTGGGCCGCGAATGGACGTCCCTAGATATCATCGGCATACCGGCTCCTCTGTTGACTCTTGTGATTAAATTCTTGGTGCTGACGTATGGCGACGCGATTAACTGAGTTATTTGTCGGGGTCACTTATTTTTACGCGCGTGCTGATATTACATGACGTACAGATTTTACTTCCATGCTTTTAAAAATGCTGGAATCCCAAATGCACCTCACTAAAAAAAAATAATTTCTCTTATTTAATAAACAAGTTCTTATGTTTATAAAAACGCTTTCACGTTGGAACTTTAAACTTAAGTAGGTAGTATTTTTAATAAACATTAATGCAGTGTGAATGTGATCAAATTTTAAATTTGCTGCCAATTATGAGGGTAATGATATCAAATTATAAATCCGCAATATGCAATTAGGAAACAGGTCGACGAAGTCGAAGTTATTTGCGACATCATGAAAATACAGATGCACCAACATTAAACCGCGTTATTGCGTTCGCAAAATACCACCATATCCAATTTCGGAAGATGACTCCCAATTTATAGATATTAGTTTATTTTGTTATGGATATTTGAAGTTCGTAGAAGATATAACTCTGTTTATTTAACCGAAATACAAATTATATCAAGACAATGAGTCAAGAGGCAGCGGTTGCGCCTACTCTGTCCTTCAGTCCAATAAATATCGCTTGTACAAGGGACACAATGCGGTGTACCCGTAACTTGGGAGATTATTATAATATTTTTACGCCCGTACACAAACCGACCTAATGATATATGGCAACATGTACGTTCTGCACTGATAAAACTTCAGGCTTTTTATTGCGAGTCGCGCACGATAATTCAAGCGGTCGGGGCAGTGAAATAATTTACATGGTGGTCCTTTTGCGTATTTAGGCTTGTTGGCTACCGCGTTTTTACTGTTACATTTGGCGCGAAGAACGAGCATATATTAAACCATTTGATATTTACTCATAACCGGCAACTATATTCGGTTACGTCTTTCTATGACATGTGCATTACGATTCTGTTACCTACAGACTTCATTATCTAGTGATAAATATCGCATTGCAAGATAAAGGGAATCATCAGTCGTGGGGTTCGAGGGGACGAGAGTGGACTAAACCGTTGCAATCTCCTGATGGTTTTAAGTTTTCTGTTCTTTTTTCACACAAGTATAATGTTCTTGCATACTTATATGTATGTGGCCAATAGTGGCATGCACTCCATATATGCAAATAAGCAGTGCATACCCCGTGCGTCCAAAAATTGCCAACTTATGAAATGATTCCCACGTATTCGTTTATTTTCCTCTACAAATTTGAAATCATAGGCGATCTGCTGTCGTCAACCAACAGCACTCAATTTGATAAAAAATTAAATTCTTTATTCTTTTAAATATTAGTGTAATTTACATACCCTACCCATAATCTCTGTGTACGCCACTGGTGGACAAAGATATTTAGGTAATTATTACATCTTGGTTTGTAAGTGTTATTGTTACTGTATTGCAAACGTGTATGTGGGCCAATAGAAAAAAATGTTGCCTTATTTTCTAATAATTTTGTAAAATAGAAATACCTTTGAAAGTCCCCTTTGTTGTTGACTAGATGTAACATACTCATACAAATTTATTTCTGTAATGGTGATACTAGAACAACAGTCACAAATTAAAAAAATGTAAGAAGAGTAATATGTGAGCAAATAGTTGTCTAAAACCTAGTTTTGTATTTAGAATTGTATTTAAGAATAACTGAAAATTTATTTTGGTTTGATAGTTATTATTGAAAACAGTAACTGTAAAGCAAACTCCATTATAAAATTTGGTCAGTAAATAAAAGAGATCGAGAGGGTTGTGCCTATCTCTACTTAAGTGTTAATAAGACTATAATGTATATCTTCTTATCTTAAACTTCGTTTGAGAATAAACCCAAATCTTGGAGGTCCCCGTTGTTATTGTATAAGTTCCTTAACTCGATCGGTTGATTATTTTTGTTAATGAATGTTGACATTCTCAAGACCATTTAAGTATTTGATTTAAGAATGATTGAATGCTTGTCTTAACTACCAGTAGCGATGTCCCACAATGATAACAATTGCACATGAATCACGTCTCAATCGCCCTTTCAAATGTTTACTTGTGAAATTACACACGATAGTTGGCCAAAAAGTGGCATCCATTGTTGTATGCAGTTCTAGAAAAACGCTGCAGTGATAAAAAAAATAACAATCCCCTTTATTAACTTACGATGTGCCCGTTAAAAAGTATGAAACTCGTTTGATCATTGTGCATTGTGACATTAACTCTCTATTAAATATTTTCCGCATTGCTGCCGGCTAATCTGTACCCCACAATGGGTAATAAAAGTTCGTATATAAAAAACACGTTAAATTCGAAAGAGCCATTGAGAATTCACGGCGCTGGGATCACGTGTCAATCAAGGCTTGCTCCGTCGGCCGCAATGGATCGTGTTATTCTATTTTAGCGTTATGTTATTCATTGGCCGTATCGCGGTCCCTCTTTTGGCCTTTACAATGGCAGGGGCCATATTGTATTTTAATCAATACATGTAGGTAACGTACACACCCGTCTGGGTTTAGGTATGTTCGAAATTTTGAGAAAAAAGTCTTAATTTAGTTATTTTTCAATGATCAATGGTAAAACCTTTCGTGTACGCTCCTTGTCAACCACTAAGTCCACTATAGGCCGTTGAGAATGGAGGAGTCTCAAAATATGTATGCTAGGATCTTCCAATATGATATTTAGCCAAATTGACGTCTCTTTTAATCACGCCAATTTTATTTTTATTCGCCTTCTTTAACCCCTAGTACAGAATCAACGAATGTAAACTACCACGAACGTGGCGTGAGCTGTGACGAAAAAATGCAAGTGAAGCCGCGCGCTTTACTAGTATAGTGTTACACGTCGGCTCCATCGCTGCGCCCAGCCCTCTCGCATAGGGCGGCGTATTGTGTTACCTCGGTACACGCATTCTTTGAAACCCGACCCGGTACGGGATTCTTTTGTTGTGACTCGATTTGAATATTACTTTAATATGATGGGTGCTTGCATTAAATAATAATGCAGCGCGGTGCGCCCGTGGGTAACGCGAACTACGCGTCTAGCTTAATCATTTTTAGCCGAGTGGCTTCGGTGCGCGGTGCGAATTGGAGCGCGGCACCAAGTTATGCGAGATAACGAGAGGATATTTTTTCGCTTTTCGTATGCGAGTTGACAGGATTGTCTTTGGCTGCTGCAGATTAACTGTTTGTTTGAAAATATATTTGTGTCGGATTGTATCGTAAGGATTTCGAAAACATTATTATAATAATATCCACTGACATTCACACAGCTCCATCTAGTCTCTAACTAAGCATTTAGCGTGTAATATGGGTACATAACAACGATTAAACATACTTTTATACTTATTTTTGTAAATACATACATAGTATACAAAGAAAACTCCTAGATCAATACAAACATACATGTAAATGCACACAAATGTTTGTACTGCACGGGGATCGCACCCGGGGCCCTTGGTGTAAGAGCCGACATTTCAACCAATTACACCTCATTGTCTTCGGGTCGTCATCTTATGACACGCAGTCTTCCTTATTAACGACTCACATCTTGTTTTGTACAAAAAGATGACTGTTTCAGTGTGTATGGTACTGAATAGGTTGAGATGAATACTAAATGTGTAGACGAACATTGTGAAATGTTAGTCTTGTGATTAATTAGCCAGTATGAACTACAAATATGTCTATCAGTTATCCAAATAGTTTACTATGTCAATCAATTGCTCTCAATTGACATGGTAACATCCAGCGAAGTATGTGTTCAATTATAAAATAAGCTATATTCTTTCATACAGATGTTGAAGAAAGCATTATTTACATATTTTATCCATAAAGTATACGCCCCTTTGCACGAAGTGATAAAGAACAGAAATTATTTTCTTGTTTTCATTTCTTCGGTGAAAGGGCATGAATTTTAAAAACAATTTTATTTGTGCACGGCGTTGGTACAGCTGCACGAATGCGGCGTGTGCCAATATTTCAGCATATTGTCCTTTCCACGTGAAACTCTTGTAAGACGATTGTAAAACAACGCCCATAAAGTATCTGCACAGAGATCCACGACAGCGGGCGTGATACGAAAGCGTTTACAGAATTCATAAATTTTGGACAACAAAGGTCTCGAAAAACCGTTTAAGGCGTATATTCGGATGCGACCGCATTACATTAGTGATATGGTAATGTGATTGTTCGCGATAAATTAAATGGCGGGGTCCGAGGTGCGTCCGCGCACAGCGGGGCTTCAGAGACGCCCGCGCAGCCTCGCGCAGCCGAGGTTATGCACCTCACACTTTTGACAATAATGATCACACATATAATCAAAAATATGTTATTAACGCGCTACAGTACCCGCCGTGCCCGTCCCCGCGTGGGACGCTCACACATACCCTCTCAATAATGAATGCCAGCCAACATCTTGAAATATAATTGGAAATTATAGTTTATGGAATAAACTGTCAAGCTTCGAGTTCCGCAAGGTGCAGACACGAAGTTCGTGTCTCGACGTCCTATTTAATTGGCTCCGCGTATTGTTCTAGTCTCCTTTTATGAAGCGGAGCGATTGTGGCCGCTAGAGTCGGCATTCTTCACTCTGACTCATCGCCAGTCGCCACTTTGTAAAAGTGTCACCAGTGTGTCGAACAAATTACAGGCATTAGCCATTCACCGATGGGAATCGCGGTGTCGACAAACTTTTTATTAGATAGTTCCACCGCGCGCCAGCTCTCGATTCTCCCGACTCCCGACCTCCTCTAAATTGGGTGAGAAATGCCCGGTTTGACGCTCGCTTTGCATATCTCGGCAGTAAATCTACTGAGACTTAGTACAGTGGCTCCCGGCTGATGTCTCCAAAGCCTCGATTGTTATATCTTAGCTGTAAGCCGACAACAACAATTTACTATTCCTCTCTTTGTTCTCCCCAACTAATCGTTTGTTATAGATAATTTGTTGTCCAAATTTAAACCAAGCCCATTTTTATAAATTACGGACTAATTAACTACTTTGTTATAAGCTAGGGCTTGGATTCGACGTAAGAGCCTTAAGGGTACAAAGTGTCGGCGCTAACAATAAAATATTAGTTAACTGGATTTCAATTTTGTTGATTAACGGCCAATTTACAACAAAGTTGTTTATCTGTGAATTATGTCTGGACATAAAACAGTGAAGTTAATTTGGAAATGTATTAAGTGAATTTAATATTTAATAAAACACGCTTATAAAATGTTCACATAAAGACTAGTGTTAATTCGAAACGAATTACAATAGTATACAATACTACCAGTGTTACAAATGGCTGCATCCTAAATCATAGCTGTTTGGCACAGAGTAGACCACTGTTCAGAATACTGAATAGTGCACATTGCATTCCAAGGATTCATGCATTTATATGAAGAAAGATTTGCAATTCCCTGCTTATTTTGAAATCGATTCTTAGTTTTGTATTAGAATGATTTACTACATATATTGTTTTAAAAAAATCTATACGTGAATATAAATATCGTATATCAAAATGGAAAGAATTCGTTCAACATAAACTCTTGTCCAAGTTCCGTCGCAAAATTGTTGCTTATTTTGCTTCGCCAATAGCGCCAATAATACTGGCACAAAACGTCTTGGTTTGCTATATTTGTACTTTAGATAGTTATCAATATGACATGCTGAGTGGGGCCGGGCTCTCAAGCGATTGTTTTCTCACGCAGATCGATTCACAGTTACCTATGGGTGTTGTGAGCTGGCCGTTCAAACGTTGCCACAACCTTTAACCGCCGCGCTTCCCGGTATTATCTCCAACAACCTTCTACAAATGACCCGATAGAGCGCGCCTAACCTGCGCAACAATCTTATTTCAGACTATGCAAATAAAAATAAAAAAGGAAAACAAAAAAATTATTACGCACTCGCTTTGGTTATCGCCAATTTGTGTCATCTGAAGCGTTCCTTTAATATTAATAAAACTGCTAGCCCCAAACCCTCCGCGTGCTTTTACGGTCGGCTTGATGGCGACTTATTTGAATAAATATTACCGAGAGCGAACGGGCTCGGGTCTCTTTTAAATTTATTTATTTTGTAATTTTTTCTGTAAGCCATCGGTTCGTGTATAACTCCTCAGGGCGTTCCTGTGACGCCCGCTAGGGGGCGCATTACTAATGTGGATGACGCGACACTATTACAACCCATCCTTTATCTAACACAATATGTCCTTTATTATAAAACCAGAATTAAATGTTCGGCCTCTTTCGAAGTTATTTGAACTCCGCGGGAGTCCATCACGTTTTTTACATGCAACACCGAGTAAGTGTTTATTGGTTTTGATATTATTTTTTGCTCTTAAGTTGAATTTGAATAGGATCTGACAAGGTTATTTACAAAAATAATTGGAAGCACGCATCGATCGGAGATCAGAACAAGTGCGAACCAATAATTGTCTATCATTGATATACGATAAGATTATTATTCGTTGATTTTGTTCAGATGTTTTAAAAAAAAATGCCCGCTTAGTGAATTTACAGAGTCCATATTTTGCTGCAAGTCCATTTCGACCAGTTTTAGCCGACTGTACCTTCGCCAAATAACACCCCAGTATTTTTGTCGTAATCGGGCAAAGACAGCGAGCACCGTGTAATGCAAAGCGATAAAAATCTTGATTCCATCTCCGCGTTTGAGAGTAGCCCGGCAGTATCTGCCTAATGAGTGGAATTTAAATGTCAAGTGCATACAACTCCTCTGATAATTACGTCTTCTTATCCACCGCACTCTGATCTCTAAGGTAATCGTGATAAGGACACGTTAAAAATTACAGTTACAACTAACGTAATGTATAAGGGCAACATAAACAATTGTATTATACATAATTATATATTGCCCTCCGGCCCGATGGACCGACGACTTGCGAAAGGTCGCTGGTGGAGGCTGGATGAGGAAAGCGGAGGACTGGGATATCTGGCGCAAAATGGGGGAGACCTATGTCCAGTAGTGGACTGCGATAGGTTGAATAGGATATATTGATGTATCAGGTGTAGAAACGAGTTCCATGTGAATGTGTCGTGGGTAATGTCGAAGACAGAGTTATAATTTGAAAAGAATAAAGAAAAAGCTTTTGTAAAAACACAAACACGCGAAAAATATCTCTCTAGTGTAGTTTAAAAACAGAATGTGGTGTTATTAAGCGATATTACCCGTTTCGTAATTATGTACGGACACGCGGGCTGTAGCCGCGTCGACGCGCGACAAACGAGGCGCACGCGCATGGCGACTTATGTCGCTGCCGATTAGAAGGCCTCAGTGCGCTCGCTGGTAATGGGGATTCTTGGAAAAGTTAACAGCCTATTTATTTTTCACAGGCTATTTTGACTATTCGTCACAAAATATAGGCATATTACTTCTTTTTTTATATTTATGTACCTAACCTTTTACTGCTGGATTTAGGACTCGTTTCACGACAGTGAAGGGCTCAAGAGAACTTTAGCGAACCCTGAGCTTCGCATACGGGTAAAGAAAAGAAAAGTAAAGATTGCAATTTCTGTGAAGGTGGTGATAAATGAGAGAACGCTACTATCCGTACTATGCTGAATGCCCATAACCCATAATTCATATTCATTTATTCACTTCAAATTGTAGCAGTAGTAAACTTGTCATAAATATTATTTGTCCATAATCACTCATCTGTGGCGAATCAAGAAACAATAGAACATCTGCTGTGTGGCATCATGCTGTAACAGATCCCGGTGTCACAACGATTGCTTTCATTCGTCACCATGATAACTGTACGTGGACAAATTTTCCTCATTGACTCACGGCGCTAGGAGTATTTAAACTGTTACAAATCACGCTGTTCTGTTATTTGACAGTTAATTCCACAAGCCAGCGATGTTATTTAAAGTTCCTGATAATGTATCCTTTACATCCAAATCTTATTGATGTATTCCTCCTGAATTTTTTTGGTGTTAGTCTTGTCCTATGCTCAGCATAATGAACTACGGCTAGATGAGATCGACTTGAGTCATTAAACATGGTAATTGGGACCCATTGCATGCTCGTCTTATATCTTCACATGTCCCTATTAATCTTAATGGGAAGTCAGGATCACAGAGCTGAGACTACAATACCTATATGTCAGCGATTTAATCTATGGATCAGGTATCTCATAGGTTGTATGTTACTACAACTTGTTTTAAATAGCATAGTATTTAAATGCCTCTGAAGATTGTCTATAAATATGTATGTGGATACATATTGGTGTCATATTGAAAAAAACAATAGAGATTTTTTTCCCTTTACCCTACTCATTTCTGGTCAGGTGTGATTCCCCGACGGGGGCTCTGTAGCAAATGATGCGAGAACGCACCGGGCCCACTTAAGTCATTGGTCATTAGTGAGTTGTCTTTAAAAAAAGTTTAGCTCATTAAACTTATTGAGAATTTTATTTAAAAACCGAGTGTCCCATCCCTGTCGTGTTGGATCGTGAGAAGTGGCGACCTTGTAGCAAATGATGCGCACACGCACCGAGCCTATTTATGTTGTCAGTCGCTGGCTGACATTTACCACGAACTGATCATTTGGACTTCTTACGGACGTCATTATTAAGTAAACTTTAAATAGGCCATAATGTATAATAACTAACATGTGCATATCCCATATGTAGTGTCAGCAAGTATAAATGTAGATATCATTTAGGCAATAATAAGAAAAAAATTACCTTATTATACGAAATTGTGAAAAAGGTAACCCAATATACATGACGTATATAACGAGAGAACGTCGGTAACTCATTGGTGTGGACTGTTGCCTTCCGATCTCGAGGGTGCAGATTCAAATCCGACCACGTCCCAATGTCTTTTTGAATTAATGGAATTATATGTTTCTACGATTATCCGGTGTTCCTTCGGTGAAGGAAAAAATCGTGAGGAAACCTACGCACACATATGAAGAGATTCAAAGGTTGTGCGTGAAGTCTGCCAATCCGCTCTGGGCCGGCGTGGACGACTATGGCCTGTACACCTTCTACGGGTAGGCTCATGCCCATCGGTGTGGACGTAAAACGAGGTGATGATGATGTATGTTCAGGTATCTTGAAATATTAACCTCCAGGAGTGCAGACGTAGATACCTATAAAACTGTGGCGGATATTGGTTTATTATCAAAGTCTATTACTAGATACACTCTCTGAATACGTTTCTTACGTTCATCATGGCCATATAACCTTATAGGTTAAAAAATAATAAAAGGTATTTGTATATTTCCTTCGAAAGTCATCCCGGTCTAATTTTGGGCTAGATGGCACTGCGTAAATGTCTGGATGTTTAACTATTCATCTGGCCACACGAATAGATTAAAAGAAGTACCTACGCGTAATACGCATAATGAGTATATTGTCGCTAGAATATCTGAGTGACATTATTTCATATATTCATTTTAGTGTTAGATATCAAAAGATATTTTTCATACAATGTTTCATTTTGAAGGATTACCTGTACGTCATAACAAAATAGATTCTATCACATTCCCTTCACAAAAAAGGCAGTTTGTCCTAAAGTATGCGTTAATGAGCATCGTGGATACGTAAAATATACGCCAGGCGGTTCCCTCGTGGGTCCCTTCAATATAGTATCGTTCGGCAGTTATCATTTACTAAAGCTTAAAGTGAAAAGTAGGCAATAGAAATATGTTTTCCAGTTCTGCTATTATTTAGGGTAAAGTTATTACTTAAAATAGTATTTGTCATGTATTTTTATATGAATTTATAGAAAAGCTATGAACACGCCAAGATTGTGGAAATCTGTTTTATTACCTACTGGAATGATATTTTAGTAAGCAAACCAATTTTTTTTCAAGTTGTCATGTAAGATTACTGTCCCTTTAAGATGACTCCTTGTTCCAGCGATATATGTATGCTTTTTACTGAAAAGACTTTCAAGAGCTTTTAAGAATGAAGTTACTCGTTTCCTTAAATTAAAGAACTTATGCTTTGGCAGTTTCAACTCTCAATAAATACACCTATATGTATCTAAATGCAGAAAGCACTTATATTCAATTTGAGCCACATAACACTTATGTGTGCCCTGTGGCATTCGCCATCATTGCACAAATTGGATGTGAAAACATCGTAAAAAAGGAGCGAATTACACTTGTTCCATTCTACTTTCTATTTTGCGTTCGGCAAATAAAGTAAAAAGCTCTCACACGGATAGCATATTAGTCTTGTTTCTTGATAACGTATGCGGTATCGTGTTGTACACTATGCGAGATCGTATTCATATTCCATGGCGCACTAAAAGAGTCGTCATACGGTAAATTCTTTATGTTAATACGGGCCAGTTGCACACGTATTTCGATCACGGGGCCCGATCGTGAGTTAAAACTCGTGCGCGGGATACTTTTAGCTTTGGAGACAGGGGTATGCGTAATTTTGGTGATACTTATTTACTTTCGTTTAATTAATATTCAGAGGCATTCATTCATCATCATTTAGCCTCATGAACATTAAGGCGTCAGAAATAGATTTCTGGCGTTCAATAGGCTAAGCAAGTAGGTCTTATTTTCCATTTGAACACGTAGTTTTTATAAAAAGAATATTTCAAGACTACTATGAACAGACATGTTACATACACTCAAATTATTTTTCTGCACGGATCGAACCAGAAACGTTGATGTTGTACTTAGTCGACTTTTATTCGTGGGTTCCATGGGTCCATGGTGGGTAAATTATTAAATTAAAACTTCTAAGTTATGGCATAGAATTTTGAGAAAAAATCGGTGGTCCAACTTTCTGGTTGAGGTCACTTGTTGTATGTATGCGGATAGCAGGCTTGTTGTCATTTTCTCGTACGGAAATTCCTCCATTTCGAGTCCAGCAGTAGCGAAACTTGTGGTCTGTGGCACGCTTTCTAGCTTCACGAAATAATATGCGACTCTGTTTTGTCATGCGCTCATTTAAATAGTTTCACAGGTGAACAGCTAACGATGATTTCTATTGTGAGAGCCCTGCTTGATTTAGTGGCTTTGATAAGTTCATCTTTTTTTTGTTGCCGCACTAACCTGACAACTATAGGTCGCGAGATTTTCTCCTGAGAGCCTGCTAGTATTGGATCTTGACGGGGAAATTTCTTGCCCACGCGAGACATATTATCAATATTGGTTTCATTTAAATCAACACCAATTTTATGGCTTACCGTAAGAACAATATGAGCAAGGTTTTCATTATCTAACTCTGGCACTCCAACTATTTCAATATCATTTTTCAAGGCATTTTGTTCCCCTGCATATGAATCTGGAGTTGCAATTGAGAAACTGTGCATTTGAGATCGTCAGTATCTTTATGAGCCGACTTAAATTTTGTGGCTACATCATTTTGTATAGCGCACAGCGAGGCAGATAAAGTAGAAATTTGCTGTTTCAATTGGCCAACCTCTTGTCTCAGAAAAACCAATTCTAAATTCTGTGTTCTAAGCTCACTCATCTCTAGTCTTAGTTGGCGGATTTCTGAAAGTAGAACTGACTCGTCTACGTTATCGCATGTTGGGGACTCATTTGTAGCCTTTGTCTTAAGCTTAGTGCTACGCGTAGAGATGACCTTTGACTGCTTGGCTGGTTTGTTTTTGATGTTGATTCACGGTGTTGGACTGATTGGTGTTATCACTTTTTGGACGTGAGCAAACACAATCTGAGCATAGCCAGCAATTTTTATATTCAATTGAAATATTTTTGTAATTATCCTCAGTTAAATTTATGTAGGCTAGGTTGTAGGTTTTCTCGCAGTTACGCGTGGAAGAGGTCATAAAGTTTGAGGTTTGAATGTTATCTCCGCAAGCAAGCAAAACACTTATGCATATGTATTGGTAAAAAGTAGCAGTGAGACACTCAATTGTGATAAAATTACCGCTTTGATCACTTACCAGTAACAGCACAAGAAGCTCACTGCCGTTGAGCACAAACAATGATAAAATGTAAAGATCAACGCCGATGATCGTAAATACAGTTGAAGACTAAGATTTACAATAATAATTTCCTTTTTTCCAATATTTCGAATATGACAACTGACATCGATGACGGCTGACATACCAAATCCAAAATCCAAATCGCATTGAACTACGAATACTATGGTGGCGTACGGTTCCAAACTCCTAACGAAAAGCATCGTAGGTAGGAGACGGCGAACTTGGCCTTGTTCGTAACTGAAAAGCTGTTGTAGTCAAATAATATAGATCACCAAGAATTCAACCCTTTTCAAAAGTAACATTCACCGTTCAATAAAGAGTACTCTAATGTCAAGTTAAGATAAGATGGGGGGGTTTACATGTCATTTCATGACTAAAGCAACAACTAAAGTAACATGTCACCTACGCTCGCTCTTGTCCGGTGAAGCCCGGGGACGCTGTGCTATCAACAGTCAACAAAAGAAATCTTTTTAAAACAATACTTACTTTATGTAATCGAGACATGCAAAAAGGGTTCAGGAATCTAAACTATTTTTTTATAAAACGTATAACAAAAATATCAAAACGGCCTACAAATTCATCACAAGTGAGATTAAATTCCTAGCCTATTTAACTGCAATAAAAATATTGATCCAATGAAGTTAATCTTTCTTTTAACGAAATAACAACAAATACGTTTGCCAAGCTCCAGGACTTATTTGTTAGATGGTATCGAGGTATATTAACAGGGATCGGAACTGTATATTTTTACATACATATCAAAAAACATTGTCCGTGTAAATAAATACATTTTTATTATCGTAACCCTATTTGGCAAAAAAGCCTTGCTGCTCTTCTTTAAAATTTTTTGATATGCATCTGCGTATTATCGTTTCTTAAACCTGTATAGAGATTCGAAAGGATCTCCATAACGATAGGAAAATAGATTGAAAAGGGGTAATAATAGACTTGGCGTATTATCTTGCGCGGCCCATCTCTTGTTTGATAAATAGATTTTTTTCCCAGCAGTTTTTGAATCAACCTCCACAGTCCCTATTGTGATACCGAACAGCTCCTATTTATTTGTGAAACACGACAGATAATGGTACCGGGCTTGCTACCGATTGAAATGTCTTCGCCGAACAAAGAATACCTTGTTTGGTTGTGTATACTACAAATACGTCAAAGTTCCATGTGTTGTGTTGTGGTTATGAAATATTTTATTATGACAAATTGTGAGGTCGGCGTTAATCCTTTCGTTTGTGCCATCTGTTAAGCCTGGTAACTGCCAACGTCATAGTTCTATGAAGTTGGGATCGTGCTTTTGTTGCTCAAATAATATGTCATTGGGAACATTGAACATGGCCGACAATTTCATATTTCCTTAATAAAATATGGGGATATTTGTATCCCCATATGCTGTGCGAGAAGGTTTGTTTCAGGTGTTCATGTAATAAATTGGGACCTTATGGGTATTAACTCGTCATAATAACAGCCAATTAAACATTTGCATCAATTACATCACCAATTAAAGTTTATTGTTTCTGTCTATATAATATTCTTAATTTATCGTTACATATTAAAAAATATAATACCAGATACGTAAAAAATGTAATACACTGCAGCAGAAAATATTTATCGCACTCGGGAATTGCTTCTAAGCTGTTTACGAAAGGATAAATCGAAACTTTCATAGCAACTATGAAAGTTTCATTGACCCGGGGCGCTTTTCCTTATTCGAAAATATACTTTGAAATTCGCAATAGAATGTCAGTCGCAGGGGACCGCGCGGCCAAGTAAAGAGCATTTTATAAATGTGTTTCTAGAATGGAGAGAGACGTACCGTGGCCGGCCGGCGCGCCGGAATGCACGACGATGTACCAAGTTTAATGGAAAAGAATTGAAAAGTACCGCGTCTATATGGTAATAGAAATTGCCCGGAAGAAAGGAACACAGACGATAGAGTGCACTGCTTTGAGTTATAGTTGTTTTCTGTAAAATTGAGCGTTATTGCGTACTCTCCTAGGGGGATAGCGCGGGCGAGCGCCGCGGGCGCGCGTTGCGTTGTCTAGCGTAGTGTACGTGGCGCACGGAAATCTTTATGCTGTTTATCAGTGTTGTTCGTATGTTTATGTTCTACACAATAAGAGGGCAAAACGAATAAATGTTCTAGGCAATGCACACAATTAAGTTTCTTTTATTGTTGTATTTATATTAAGTACCTATTATGCGAAGCGTCTTAGCTCTTCAGTATTTAATAGGAAGAAGAAACCTACGTTCTCTATAAGTTACGTGGCACAGACATGGCAAATACATATATAGGGAAACATAATATTCAACTTCCAAGACTCAAAAACTTCTCCAGCTGATGAGTTAAACTGTTTGGATAAAATTATTTTTAAATAACGTCGATCATATCTCTATTTTATTAAGAAACTTGCTTTATATTAGTTTATGAGCATAGTTGGCGTGTACTTCTCCAGTCGATTATTATTTTATTAAATATTTCCATCTTGGTTTGCTGGTGGAAAGGACGTATGAGCTAACCTATACTCGATTGCTCCTTTATCATCACCATCATCAGCTTATTATACGTCCCCACCGAGCGGCATGCGCCTACCCTATAGAGTGTACAGGCGTTAGTCGTCCACCCGGGTCCCGTGCGGATTGGACGACTTCACGCACATCCTTGAATCTCTTCGCAGGCGTGCGCAAGTTTCCTCATGATGTTTTCCTTCACCGTAAGAGTGTCGGATAAACGTACATATACAATTATAATTCCGAAAATACATTGTTAAGTGGCGGGATTTGAACCTGCACCCTCCAGGTCGGAAGGAGATAGTCTACACCACTGAACCACCGACACTCTTATTGTTGTGTTGTACAATTAATATTGATAACGTCCTACAATCTCCCACACGGTCGTTACTAATGAAACTGTGTCACTATACCCGTAGCTGAGTGTCCCAGCGGCGGTCGGCTCGTTCTCAATAATTATGTGTAAACAATGCTCGCTCGTCCAAATATTTGTGGAGAGATCATAAGAGGGCACTTAGAGGGGTGTTATTGTCGTCCGCCGAGTGATTTAGATGTTCTCAACGATAATACGTCAGTATGTTTGCAGTTTTGAAATATACTAAGTCGGACTAGTTGATAAACCATATAGGAAAACCATATATAAATTTACATAATATATCATTATACTCTATCTTATATAGTAGTTTATTGAGATAAATTAACAATCTGCCATATTTGTTATTTATTAGTCGAGTTTACCGGACCGACGACGGGTTAAATATACTATTCCTAACACGGAATCATCTTTAAATATGAGTACCCTGCAATTTCCTACCCAGACTACGAAAAAACATACAAAACGACGTTTCCCGTGGGGATTCGAACCCACGACCGGGTCACGCAGCGAGCTAAACCGAGAGTTGGTCCCCAGCCCACTACACCACAGAGGCAGTTAGCATGGCAGATCAGTCCATTGGAAAATGCTACCCAATTAAGAATAGTTGAAATCTCAACATTTATTAAAATACCTTTGCTAATTGGGATTCCCTGAATAATCTACAAGTAAATAACTGAATCTAGTTGTTTGACACGCGACAAGTGGTATTTGTATTCACCGTTAGACTTGGAATCCAGTCTAATTGTGATCAGTTTGTAACTGTCGCCACTCGCGCCACTCAATATTCATGTCCAGATTATTCCCCACATAATGGCCACTTATAAATCTAAACACGTCGATGACATCTTAATTGACCGTTTAACAAATCACCGTTGCGTAAGAAAAAATATTTGGCAGTATCCACATGGATTGAATTAATCAAGTTTGAACTAGGGAAGCTTTTATAGGGTTCTGTAGATTTTATAAACTCACAATTACGGCAATAAAAATAAATAATGGTAATGTTTTGCTATTGAAAAATTTTTGTTTGTAAATAAGAATTAAAAAAAAGTAAATTGTTTAAACAGAAAAAATAAGCAATAATGGTTTAATTTTGTGTCGTATTCCTATTCTCTTTAATCTTCAGAATTAAAATCGACCCTAACATTGACTTGTTTTATTGATTAAGATAAGTTTATATGTTGAATAAAATGTGTACCTAATTAGAGTTCTCTTTCTTGAATCTTTACAAAAGTAAAGCAGGAGATACCATCTATTCAAATATGGCCACATAAATACTTGTACGTGCACCAAGTTTAACATTATTTGCTGCTTTTATTACAAAAGTGGAAACATAGGAACTCTAAAATTTACATTGGCAACGTAAAATAATACTTTTCGAAACTTTAAGCTGCCGTTCCAGGCACATTGAATTTTAGTTATTGATGTGTCCGCATTTGTTTACGTCGTTTGGTTAAATATTTCTTGTTACATAAATTAAGTTGGATAGCTTAATTATCATCTATTCATCACTAGTAATTGGTTAACTCGAGTGATCGTCACGTTTTCCGTATAATGGATTGTATATTAGAAGTGTTTTGTTGTATAGAGGCCTCATGACTGTTTATCTTTTTATATCTTAAATCTAAAGAAACTTTAACCGTGTAAAAATAGTGTAGTTGAGTAACTTTTATTTATAGGTCAAAGCAACGATATTTTAAAACGTGAATTAAGAGAATTGCATTTTTAAGTATACTTTTTTAAATTTTTGTCTTTTACTTAAATTGTTTGAATTTTTTAAAATAATTTAAAATTACATAACATAATATTTTATTTTTAAATTAACAGTTTAAGTGGTATTAATGTTTATCTAAACTATCGAAATATTTTTAATACTTAGTTTTTTTTTTACCTACGGTAAGAATTCATATTTTTACTGTTTTCATCTTTAACAAGCTACGCCTTAACATGATGAGTTAGCTCCTCTTAGCTTACGTAGGAGTTTTTATCTAACAGAAATCAATGTTATTATGTACATGAAGTAAATGTTGTTTTATTTTAAGTAATTGAATTCTTAGGCCCGTATTCTAGAACGAGACTCAACGTTGATCTTTACTTAAATTGAGTTAGAAAGGGATGGGGCTATTTATCGTTTAGAGCGCTATCCTCTTCTAACTCTATTCAAGTAAAGATCAACGCTTGAGTCTCGTTCTGGAATACGGGCCTTAAATCATTGTAAAATATGCTTTGCTCCATAGAGTTGTTAATACTGTTTTTTTTAATGAAGTTGAATTTGACTCTGATAGTTGTGCAGTGTTTTTTAGTTTATTTATGATGACGTTCAAATGGCTTTTGTTTGCTCCTCGTGCGGTATCTCGGTTCGGTTCTGCTCACGGCCCATCATAAATCCGTAACCGTTTGTGAGAGGCGGTCGTTATTATGAATAATTATGTTATGTTACGGTGGTAAACAACCGGTGCGTCTCAATATTTGGACGTTGCGTAACCATAAATGTGTAAGTAGATATTACTGTTGTCTAATAATAATCTTTTAGAGTACAGTTTCGGTTTTAATATTTCCAAGACGGTAATTTTAGTAGGCAGAAAGTTAATTAGGTATGTAGTTTGAATCGAACCCACTGTATGGATTTTAATTGATTCAATAAAATCTAAAATACTTATCACTTGGTAGAGTAGTGTTTCATCTATGTTGATTGCTATAAATTCGAATATTGATATGGTTATTATGTTTTTTTTCGACTAGGATATTTTTTACTATTATTTTAGCATCAAAAGCGATGATTAGTTAACACAAAATTAGGTATCATTCAATTATTATTTATCATTTATTTGTATATCTACTAAAGTATCAATGGAAAACATAAACAAGTTCATAATAAGGTACTGACCCGTCAAATTATTTACTTTGCACATGTGTGACATGTATGTTTATGATTTTCATTTATATTCACTTTAACAATCATGAATGCAGACGAAAGCGTAACAACGAACTGTCGCCTATGATTAAAGACATTCGCACTTTAACGTCCTCTCAGATCTACATCCGTGCATCTCGTTATATTTCATTCCATAAAGCGTTTCCCCATCTTCCACGCTTGTCTGCAAGCCAGTTATGCTCTTAACAGTACCTTAGGCAGAATTGAATAAATTACACTTAACGGCATAAACGCGTAGGTACTGCGTAGGCATAATATTATACGCGTTCTAACAACGCTGTCCTATTTCCTTTTTCTTTAGTCTATAGTAGTTTAATCATACTTTATGGGTTCAAGAGTAAACGGACGCCGAGTGAGGTAGACGCGACCACTGCAAGTCATTTACGTCGCCTAATATCCCTAGACATTTAACTGGACAGTATTTACGGTAATAAATTAGCACCTGATATTGATCGTTATGACTAGCGCGCGCGCTCCAGGACAAATCATTCCGATAATGCGCACCGGCCATTTCCGAACGCCTATCATCGCTTTCGTCAAAAAAGGTCAAAGGAATAATAGCATAAAAAAAGTTTTGACCCTAAATTCATATTAATATGACTATTTGTATGCTAGTTTACTGGTAAACGAATTTACGTCAGTTTTTAAGCATGATGATGATGATTTGTTAAGTTCGTCGTAATGGGAAATGGATGCGAGCTGTTATTAACCATGACTTTAATGCCAATTATCAATTTTGAAGTCATTCACGCTCATTTGAATACAAAATTACAATTATACACAGCATTTTATGATCCTATTTAGGAAACGAGGTTGTTGTAGTGTAAATCAACAGTTTAAACGTCATTATGTTCGTTTATTTATCTCGGAAACATTGACGTTTAGATAATGGCATTGATTTCTTTGATAGCGCTGTTTTTGTATGTGATTTCAGTTTGGCAATTATGTGAATGATGAGGTCGATAGCCCGGGCGGAGTGGTGAGATGTGTCCCCATATGTGTGGACCGTTAAAGAAATGATTCATTACCGGTACTAGAACAAACTGTGGGTTTATTTGTTCAGATATTCTCGCGTGAGGCCTTGTGGCCTGTGTCCGCGTTTGACACCTCGGCGGGGGTCAACAGCTCGTTTCGCGCGCCGCACCAATATTTATTCAATGGTACTTTCTTAGCTCTTCGTCGTGATTGCACTTCACTGTCACGCCATCGTTCCTATTGTCACTTCATACTTTGGTGTATTTGTTCGCTGAAAGCAAGCGGCTGTAATAAAGTCGTGTCAAATTTGAATTTTGAATTGCCTTTGAGTACAGCTAGATATCACCCGAAAATATATTTCGCTCATTTATTAATTTTAGAGTCTAAACCAACGTAAGTCAGGATTATTACGTCCAAAGTGATATCACTCGATATTATAGCTACCCTTTTCAACGCTGTAGGCCTGACCTAGGGAACTCATTAAAAGGTGCCATCTCATTCCACGGGCTCAGCTGCTTACGTTATCGCCCCAATAAAACCCTCGATCTTAGAGCTGATATGATAATTGTAATCCAATACTCTGGTATCGGACTCATCTGCCCTTAACTACCAGTTTAAGGGCAAAAAGGGCTACCTCGTATAAAGTTAAAACGAGTTCCCTGATTCGAGTCCACGATTGGTGTTGAGAAATTCGTATGTATGAAGTGCGATGGCGTCATTTATTGCGCCGTTAAACCGTGCGTCGACACATACAGATAAAATAAGCTTCTTTACGTTTGATTAACTTATAGTAATGGCGTTTTTTAAATTACAATATTATGCTCCTTAAACAAATTAAAAGAAAGAGTGTTTAATATGATGTGATATATGGATTTGAATGTAATCAAAACCCGTATCTTAGATACATATACTTAGATAGTAAAACAAAAAATATATTCAAGTCAGAGTTCATAATATAAATTCGGTTTTAGTATCTTTTCATTATAGAACTGTTTACAGGAATTTGCTGAATAGGATTTGGAGAACATATGAATAGAAAATTGGAGTATGGTATTTTGATGACTTTTTATTCCAATGAGTCCTTATTTTGTGACAGTTCTAACACTTTTGTATTTGGCAGATATCGTGAACATTTAAATAT
>PQWD01013956.1:0-29780 GCA_019425675.1 Leucinodes orbonalis | reverse complement strand
CCAGATATCGTTCTATAAAATACGAGTGTTATATACTTTCTTGTTTCGGGTTAATAAAATTACCGGGTATGAGGGACGATAAATCTGTCGTCTCAGGTAACAGGCACAGGTGTGGTGTTAACAGAAAAAATACCTACAGTTATTTATTTCCTTATCGGCCTTGACTGTCAAGAAAAGAGCGTATTCTTATTTGAAATTCTGGCAACGCATTTTTTGATCTGCAGGTGCAGATGGGCGAGACGTTGTCGTGTACGATCAGATGAGCTACCTGTTCGTTTACCCCTTATTAAATAAAAAAAGTACTCAACACTTGATTAATTTAGGACTAGATGGCGCTGTCTAAATGTTCAAGTACAAATATTATAAATGTATAAGCGTCGTAATGATCTCTTAGACCCCGCGACTACATGGTAGAAGTAGAACTAAACATTTACAACACGCTAATGTGACAGCCGTGCCTAAGATGCTGTACGGCAATTTGTACCATAAATTGAATATCAGAGGATATAAATCATGGTGATTTATACCCAATGTTATTTACTCTCCTAGAGCAAGATTGCAATATGTGCGCGAGCGAATTTTCCATCGTTATTTTCGCGGCCATTTTGGCAATAGCACGCGCGAGCCTGCAGGGTTATCTTTGTGACACCGCCTCTTATGGTATGTGAAACTAAAATACACAAGATACTGACAAAGCAATCTTATAATTTAAAGGTTCATTTAGGTTGCAGCTTGATCCGTTGTAGAAGGTTCGAATCAAACTGGAATCACAAAAAGTCACTCAGTTTTTAGAATTTTGAGTTTTTTAAACGGTTCACCTAATAGTAAGTTATACTTCATGTACACTTTTTTGTGTTACAAAGTGTTCAAGACGATCATGACAGAACAGCATTGAACTTTCAATCCTTTTCTATAATTTTAACTCTTGGGATTGAAAGTGCTTAGTGAGGGATCGATGCTACCCGTTATCTGCTTTTTTTATGCGTAACCCATCCATCCACCATGCCATTACCACTTTACACATTAACGTATCTTTAGATATAAAATGCTTTGTTTACCTATAGGAATAACTAACTATTCTCCATTCGCGCTGCCTCTCGTGAGCCTGGAAGGAAGCAGCTACAAGTACGATATCTTTGTCCAAAACGTGAGTATTTATCGTAAAATTTAGCTATATAAGCATCTAATAATACTTCTGAATGACAGAAAATTAAGTATTTCATTCCTTTTTACTGACTATTAACTTTTTTCACCGTGCAAGTGTTTAAGTGTTTGAATTATATAACTTACTAGCTTTTGCCCGCAGCTTCGCTCGCATTAAATTCGGGATAACACGGTACTTGCATTTATCACTATACATACGATTTCCCCTCCCTCCAACTTTGAAGGTTTCGGGGTCAATTTCAGATTTTTTTTTAGCAAAAAATATGTTATAGTGAGCTAACCTTAAAAGATAGACATATGCTGTCGCGGACTTTTTTGTAGACCATTAAAAGCAGAACAATACTCTGATACATGACTTTTGTGTAACTTTAACCGTTTACGCAGCGTACGCAGCGGAAGCTCAAAGTATGAAAAAATACCCCTGATTTTGAACATTCTTCATTGCTGCTCCGCTTCTATTACTCGTAGCGTGATGATCTATAGCCTTCCTCGATAAATAAGCTATCTAACACTGAAAGAATTTTTCAAATCGAACCAGTAGTTCCTGAGATTAGCGCGTTCAAACAAACAAACTCTTCAGCTTATATATATTATTATTATATATTATATTATATAACTTATAATGTGAAGAATAAATACCATCACCGTATTTACTCGTAGTACTGCCGTCTATAGTAAGCAAGCCTAACTAAGCCCGATGGGCCGACGACTTGCGAAATGTCGCTGGTGGAGGCTAAAAGTGGAAGGTAGAGGGTTAGGATATTTGGCGCAAAATAAGGTCCAGCCTAAAAACCCATTTACACTAAAATCTAGTGTTTACGTAGAACCATTAATTAAATGATCATTTATTTACTAGAAACAGGTACATTAAGGTAGTCATAATAACAGTATATGTTTCATTTGTTTTTCCATACCCAAAGATCCGAAAGATTAAATAAAATAATGTCAAACATTCAAATTCGTGAACACAAGTAAGTTGACACTTAGCTTTAAGTTTGTCTCTTATTTCTTGTTGCTTGTCCATTGTTATCTTGTTGGTTGTCTTAATAAATAAATAAACACTATCAAAATTTGTTGACCCTAGTAAAATTCGTTAGCAAAATTAAATTTTCAATGCCAATTATTTTTATTTCCTTTATTCCTAATTAAAGAAGATAAGATAAGATAAGATAAGATAAGATAAGATTCTTTATTTGCACAGAATATAGGTTTTACAAAGTGTCTATAGATATATTGTAGAGTGGTACCTGCTACATTCTGCCTGTCATAGGCATGCAAATATTAATAATTTATAATAAGTGATTGATAACAAGTTATTATAAGTAAGTTATTATAACATTTCACAAAATTAAATTCACTAACATTTACAATTAGATTTAACACATATAGCACGGACGGTACAACTTGATCAATTATTTCTTAAACAAATGTCATTAAATTGTATACATACTAATAAATCATATAATTATTACATTGGAATTTCATTAAATCAGAAATCATTACTGAATAAAATTAACAAATAACATTTACTTGATTAAATTAAGCATACCTTACAACAATGAGTCATATTCACATATAAAGATGTCGCAGTATAGTATGATTTATTACAATATTTCATTAATATTTAGAGTCAATTCAAATCAATTAAAATATGTGATTGAAATATTCTTTCAGAGAGTAGAAGCATTTATCTATTAATAAATTAAATAATTTTCGATAAAAAAGTGTTCCATTTAGTTGTTTTAAATTGTCTGGTAATTTATTATAAATACGAATGGCCATAATGTGGCAGTTTCGACTATATAGTTCTGATTGATGTTTTGGATAAGCTAGTTTATTTTTGCGTCTGGTGCTATAATTGCATACATTTTTTAGTTCAGTAAACAATTCACTATTATTCTTTACAAATCTACAAATCTCATAAATGTACAAGCAAGGCAAAGTTAAAATTTTATGTGTTTTGAAAAATGGGCCACAAGATATCCATGGAGGAACATTAAAAATAGCACGAAGGCACTTTTTTTTTGCGCAATAAATAAAGTATTCATTTCGACAGCATTACCCCACAAAATTAATCCATAACGTAGCAAGGATGCCACATAGCCATGATAGGCCAATAAGGCGGTTTTACAGTCAGTAATTCTCGACAGTTTCCAAAGAGCATATACAAATTTGTTAATTTTCAAGTTAACTGAGTCAATGTAAGGTTTCCAAGAGCAGGATCTATCCAAAGTTATACCCAGAAATAAAACACTAGCACTCTCCATCATTTCTTGTCCACTGTACACCACACTAACATGAGCATGTTGTGGTTTTCTGTTAAAGAAGTTAATATATTTGGTTTTGGAAATGTTCACCTCCAGATTGTTATCGGATAGCCAGTTTATGCAATTGGTTACGGTGACATTGATTTCATTACCATGCTTGTTCATGTCATTTTCGGAGCTTATAAGAATTGAAATATCATCAGCAAATATCGTGCAGTGGTGATGAGTTATGTCAGGTAAATCATTAATATATATTAGGAATAGCAGGGGCCCCAATATACTACCTTGAGGTACCCCATATTTAATTTCTTTGTAGGTAGATTTATAACCCGTCATCTCTTTTTTGTGATTAAGAACAGATATCTCCACGCATTGCTGCCTATTAACGAGATAATNTGATAAATTGGTAATTTTTACGTGCTTTCTGACACTTTGCTTTCGTTCAGTAATAGCAGCTTTATTTATTGCCAGATCCATTATAAAGAGTTTCTGATGAGTTGTTTCATCCTCACCGCCCGATGATTAAAAGTCTTCTATATTTCGATTCGATTCTGTCGACATTTTCTCATACGACAAAATTACGGAGTGATACGACCTAGCGTCCTTAAAAGAAAAGAGCATACACTCTTATATAGGGTCAGCAATGCATTTCTGGGACCTTAAGCCTTGCAAATGTTCATGGGCGGTAGTGTCACTTAACAACAGGTGAACCGTATGATCGTTTCCCTCATTTTATATGAAAAAAAGATCCAAGCGTGGTATCTCACCGCTGGTTGCTGATGTGCAGACATTCTGTGTTGATCCTCTGGAAACTAACGCCAGGGCGACGACAAGGGCGACAACGCAGCTTGATACAGACATATTGACGACCTACGACGACTGGCACGCCATGGCTCATAACGCTATATTTATATAATTGTGTTCAATTCATAATTTAGGTGCATTAGTAACGCCATATAATTAATCCGCTTAATTGACTCGTGCAGAAAACTTGATAACAGAAGCTCATAGCAGTATTAAGAAATGTGTATCGATTTGGCAATGCGATGAATATTGTTTTTGCACTGTCTAAATGATGTCCCGGAAGCTGGAATCGGAGTGTTACAACAACAGCTTTTACAGGTTTGGTACAAACGCAGTCCCAGATATCGTTCTATAAAATACGAGTGTTATATACTTTCTTGTTTCGGGTTAATAAAATTACCGGGTATGAGGGACGATAAATCTGTCGTCTCAGGTAACAGGCACAGGTGTGGTGTTAACAGAAAAAAATACCTACAGTTATTTATTTCCTTATCGGCCTTGACTGTCAAGAAAAGAGCGTATTCTTATTTGAAATTCTGGCAACGCATTTTTTGATCTGCAGGTGCAGATGGGCGAGACGTTGTCGTGTACGATCAGATGAGCTACCTGTTCGTTTACCCCTTATTAAATAAAAAAAGTACTCAACACTTGATTAATTTAGGACTAGATGGCGCTGTCTAAATGTTCAAGTACAAATATTATAAATGTATAAGCGTCGTAATGATCTCTTAGACCCCGCGACTACATGGTAGAAGTAGAACTAAACATTTACAACACGCTAATGTGACAGCCGTGCCTAAGATGCTGTACGGCAATTTGTACCATAAATTGAATATCAGAGGATAAATCATGGTGATTTATACCCAATGTTATTTACTCTCCTAGAGCAAGATTGCAATATGTGCGCGAGCGAATTTTCCATCGTTATTTTCGCGGCCATTTTGGCAATAGCACGCGCGAGCCTGCAGGGTTATCTTTGTGACACCGCCTCTTATGGTATGTGAAACTAAAATACACAAGATACTGACAAAGCAATCTTATAATTTAAAGGTTCATTTAGGTTGCAGCTTGATCCGTTGTAGAAGGTTCGAATCAAACTGGAATCACAAAAAGTCACTCAGTTTTTAGAATTTTGAGTTTTTTAAACGGTTCACCTAATAGTAAGTTATACTTCATGTACACTTTTTTGTGTTACAAAGTGTTCAAGACGATCATGACAGAACAGCATTGAACTTTCAATCCTTTTCTATAATTTTAACTCTTGGGATTGAAAGTGCTTAGTGAGGGATCGATGCTACCCGTTATCTGCTTTTTTTATGCGTAACCCATCCATCCACCATGCCATTACCACTTTACACATTAACGTATCTTTAGATATAAAATGCTTTGTTTACCTATAGGAATAACTAACTATTCTCCATTCGCGCTGCCTCTCGTGAGCCTGGAAGGAAGCAGCTACAAGTACGATATCTTTGTCCAAAACGTGAGTATTTATCGTAAAATTTAGCAATGACAGAAAATTAAGTATTTCATTCCTTTTTACTGACTATTAACTTTTTTCACCGTGCAAGTGTTTAAGTGTTTGAATTATATAACTTACTAGCTTTTGCCCGCAGCTTCGCTCGCATTAAATTCGGGATAACACGGTACTTGCATTTATCACTATACATACGATTTCCCCTCCCTCCAACTTTGAAGGTTTCGGGGTCAATTTCAGTTTTTTTTAGCAAAAAATATGTTATAGTGAGCTAACCTTAAAAGATAGACATATGCTGTCGCGGACTTTTTTGTAGACCATTAAAAGCAGAACAATACTCTGATACATGACTTTTGTGTAACTTTAACCGTTTACGCAGCGTACGCAGCGGAAGCTCAAAGTATGAAAAAATACCCCTGATTTTGAACATTCTTCATTGCTGCTCCGCTTCTATTACTCGTAGCGTGATGATCTATAGCCTTCCTCGATAAATAAGCTATCTAACACTGAAAGAATTTTTCAAATCGAACCAGTAGTTCCTGAGATTAGCGCGTTCAAACAAACAAACTCTTCAGCTTTATATATATTATTATATATTATATTATATAACTTATAATGTGAAGAATAAATACCATCACCGTATTTACTCGTAGTACTGCCGTCTATAGTAAGCAAGCCTAACTAAGCCCGATGGGCCGACGACTTGCGAAATGTCGCTGGTGGAGGCTAAAAGTGGAAGGTAGAGGGTTAGAATATTTGGCGCAAAATAAGGTCCAGCCTAAAAACCCATTTACACTAAAATATCTAGTGTTTACGTAGAACCATTAATTAAATGATCATTTATTTACTAGAAACACACATTAAGGTAGTCATAATAACAGTATATGTTTCATTTGTTTTTCCATACCCAAAGATCCGAAAGATTAAATAAAATAATGTCAAACATTCAAATTCGTGAACACAAGTAAGTTGACACTTAGCTTTAAGTTTGTCTCTTATTTCTTGTTGCTTGTCCATTTATCTTGTGGTTGTCTTAATAAATAATAAACACTATCAAAATTTGTTGACCCTAGTAAAATTCGTTAGCAAATTAAATTTTCAATGCCAATTATTTTTATTTCCTTTATTCCTAATTAAAGAAGATAAGATAAGATAAGATAAGATAAGATAAGATTCTTTATTTGCACAGAATATAGGTTTTACAAAGTGTCTATAGATATATTGTAGAGTGGTACCTGCTACATTCTGCCTGTCATAGGCATGCAAATATTAATAATTTATAATAAGTGATTGATAACAAGTTATTATAAGTAAGTTATTATAACATTTCACAAAATTAAATTCACTAACATTTACAATTAGATTTAACACATATAGCACGGACGGTACAACTTGATCAATTATTTCTTAAACAAATGTCATTAAATTGTATACATACTAATAAATCATATAATTATTACATTGGAATTTCATTAAATCAGAAATCATTACTGAATAAAATTAACAAATAACATTTACTTGATTAAATTAAGCATACCTTACAACAATGAGTCATATTCACATATAAAGATGTCGCAGTATAGTATGATTTATTACAATATTTCATTAATATTTAGAGTCAATTCAAATCAATTAAAATATGTGATTGAAATATTCTTTCAGAGAGTAGAAGCATTTATCTATTAATAAATTAAATAATTTTCGATAAAAAGTGTTCCATTTAGTTGTTTTAAATTGTCTGGTATTTATAAATACGAATGGCCATAATGTGGCAGTTTCGACTATATAGTTCTGATTGATGTTTTGGATAAGCTAGTTTATTTTTGCGTCTGGTGCTATAATTGCATACATTTTTTAGTTCAGTAAACAATTCACTATTATTCTTTACAAATCTACAAATCTCATAAATGTACAAGCAAGGCAAAGTTAAAATTTTATGTGTTTTGAAAAATGGGCCACAAGATATCCATGGAGGAACATTAAAAATAGCACGAAGGCACTTTTTTTGCGCAATAAATAAAGTATTCATTTCGACAGCATTACCCCACAAAATTAATCCATAACGTAGCAAGGATGCCACATAGCCATGATAGGCCAATAAGGCGGTTTTACAGTCAGTAATTCTCGACAGTTTCCAAAGAGCATATACAAATTTGTTAATTTTCAAGTTAACTGAGTCAATGTGAGGTTTCCAAGAGCAGGATCTATCCAAAGTTATACCCAGAAATAAAACACTAGCACTCTCCATCATTTCTTGTCCACTGTACACCACACTAACATGAGCATGTTGTGGTTTTCTGTTAAGAAGTTAATATATTGGTTTTGGAAATGTTCACCTCCAGATTGTTATCGGATAGCCAGTTTATGCAATTGGTTACGGTGACATTGATTTCATTACCATGCTTGTTCATGTCATTTTCGGAGCTTATAAGAATTGAAATATCATCAGCAAATATCGTGCAGTGGTGATGAGTTATGTCAGGTAAATCATTAATATATATTAGGAATAGCAGGGGCCCCAATATACTACCTTGAGGTACCCCATATTTAATTTCTTTGTAGGTAGATTTATAACCCGTCATCTCTTTTTTGTGATTAAGAACAGATATCTCCACGCATTGCTGCCTATTAACGAGATAATTCTTAATCCAATCATATGCAGGTCCACGGATACCCGATAGCTCACATTTAGTTAAAAGTCTATGATGCTCCACACAATCAAAGGCCCTGCTCATATCTAGGAACACAGCTGTTACGAGCTTATGATTATCAACACCATCTAGAACACCTTTGACAAGATTAAATGCAGCCAGTGTTGTCGATTTGCCCTTTTGAAAACCATACTGATTACGATGCAGTACTTCAAATTTATCGAAAAATTTAACCATCCTATAGTGCATTGCTTTCTCGAATATCTTTGAGTATATTGGATTAAGAGTAATGGGACGATGATTTACCATGAGCGCGGGATTACTTTTTTTATAGATTGGTTTAACAACTGACCATTTTAGACTATCTGGGAACTGACCACATTGAAATGAGAAATTTACCAGATATGCAAGCACTTCTGCAACCAGGTGAGAGCTTTGTTTAATAACATGTGTGCAGATGTTATCATATCCAACAGAATGTGTGTTTTTAAGGTTCCTTATTATTTTTAAGATTTCAGGGGGATCACATGGGTAAAGGAATATGCTTTGTTGTCGAGGTTTTATATTAATATCATTCCTCGAACTTGAATTTTTAATTTCATCGATTCAGTGTAATATTTGTTAAATTTCTCTGCTATCAGTAAAGGGTCCGTGATTATATGATCATTGTGATTTATTTGCATTTTAAATTTACTAAAGTCTATTTTTTTATCGTTTATAATACTCCAGCATTACATTTATTTTGGGATTAGAAATACTGATAGTATTTGTAGTTTTTTGAGCGACATTGATTACCTTTTTTAGTAATTTATTATAACACAAATACTTCGATTTAGATGTCCTATTTCTCTTTTGATAGTAATCATACCTTAAGGATCTTTTTGTCTTACATGACTTCTTAATGCCCTTTGTTATCCAGGGCGACTTATGGGATTTATACGTAATTTTGATTTTTTTTTGGAAAGCATAAATTATAAAATAGCATGTAAGTGTCATAAAAAAGTTTAAATGCTTTATTAAAATCCAGTTCTTCATATACTTCCTGCCAGGTTAACGCTGCAATGGATTCCTTAAATTTGTTTAAATTTTCTACGCTGTACGCTGTACGAAGGATTTAGTTATTTTATATATTCGTTAATATTCATTCTAAGACAAAGTTTACAACAAGCTTGCTCGTACAAATTGCCCTAATTCCATATGCCCGTGTCAGGGTTGCCCGCTATGGTCGAAGCTGAGCGGCGTGCTGGTGACGGTGTGCGACCTGCAGCAGCCGTACGCGGCGGCGGACGCGCTCGACCACGCGCTGGTGTTCCGGCGCGCTGTCGCCGGACCCGCGCTCGTCTCCACTGTCGTCTTCTGCTCCTTCCTAGGTGACCATGCGCCACTTGGACACTCACCAGGTGACTATCATCATCATGACCTGTAAAGTACAGAATCGTCGTTCTTTTTAGACAATCAGGTGATTCAGCCTGCAATATCATAACAAAACTGGAAAAACTAGGTGGTAGACTCGATACTGAGTCGTCTTCGTAGGTACCACCGCAGTGCCAGATATTGTCACGTGAAACCGGAGTGTTTGCACTTTGTGTTTCAGGTGTGTGTAGCTAGTGAAATTACAGGGTATAAGAGACCTACCACCTGTTGTCTCTGGTATCGGACGAAGTGTGGTATTGACGGTGGGCTATCAGCTGTTTGCCTCCTTCAATGCCGCTCTGTCATGGTCAGACGTATTACTTACCATCAAGTGAGCGTTTTGACCGTCCTGTACACTAATAAAATAAAAAACATTTTAAAATCAGTCCATCCGTTCAGCAGCTACGATGCCACAAACACACTTAAAAAGCGCTTTTAGTTTGTGGTCTCCCCTCGAGGTTTGCATCATGATCAATATTGCATGTATTAATGATACACTCAAACATTTTGGGATTGAATGAAGTCTTTACGTAAGACCGGTTTATAGCGGTTTGCAGAGTTGATTCTACCGAGAAGACCTCGGCAAGAAACTCAGTACTTAGTTGATCTTTTATATAACCAATGAATGATATTACATACACTTCAACTAGTCCATATTTAATTCGTCGTAATATTAATATTCGGAGCGTCGGTGGCTCAATGGTGCGGACTGTTGCCCTCCTACCGAGCAGGGCTGAGGTTCAAATCCTGCCACGTACCAATGAATTTCGAATTTTCGAAATTATATGTACGTTATCCAACGCTCTTACGGTGAAGGAAAACATCGTGAGGAAAACTGCGCACGCTTGCGAAGAGATTCATAGGTTGCGCGTGAAGTCGACTAACCCGCACTGGGCCCGCGTGGACGACGAAGGCCTAATCACTCTATACGGGTAGGCTCGTGCCCCTCGGTGGGGACGTTTAATGTGCTGATGTGTGATGAACATTAATAATACTTTTCCTTTGTCAGGAATGGTAGAAGTTTCTCCGAGCAATAGTCTGGGCTCCATGCCAAATCAACCAATGTACGATCAGGTAGAACAAAGAACTCATCATGAAGAGCGTGAATCGGAGGTATCAGAACAGAGATCGGAAACAAAAGAGAGATCTCGTCAAGAGGATCAGGAATCGGAAGCATCAGAACTAAATTCCGAATCAGAAGAGAGATATCATCAAGATGATCAGAAATCAGAAGCATCAGAAGAAAATAGATCAGGTTCAGAAGAAGAATTATCTGATCAAACGGAACAAAGAGACACATCAGAGCAAGAAACCGAATTATCGGAGGAAGAGCAATGCAGTTAATAAGGATTCTACATTTTCGATGCTTAATAGGAAAAAAATTCGAAAGAAGAGCAATTAATATAATAAGGATAATACATTTTCATTAATTTAGTATTTTCAAGATTGACATTAAAAGTAACTGAGTGCAGTTTGTGTTGAGGTCATTACCAGTAATCCAAACTTGGTGAGTTCGATTGTCGTTCTTGATAACTAATTCATTGGTCATTCCATACCTGAGTTGTTTAATTATTATTAAATTGCTTTTATTCTGATGGCCACGTGTTTTGTTGTTTAGACCATTCAAAATATTTAAGTCATGTTAATATTGTATACATACTCGTATACAATATGAAAGCTTTTTTATGAAATATTATCATGATGAACATAATATTTTCGTTATATGATTACTACGAGTATTAAGTCTATGTTTGATTGATCACGTTATATCTATGAAAAATATGATCAGAAAGGAATAAATTTATTACAAGTTTAACATGTATTATCAATAAATTACACATTTGTTTTCTATGCATGAAGGAACTTATCCCCATATTATCATAACAAGATGGTACAATAATTGAAAGTAACTATAATATTTCTTATGCTTTCACTGTAATAATCTGCTCCTTCATGTAACAAAACAAAGTTAGTATCAGATGCTAAAACTTAGCAGAGCTCTTCCGAATTTTCTAACATTTAAAACAACCTCATCTAGAATCAATAATAATAGCTTAAATGATCGCACTGGAGCTGCATGTAACCGGTCCCCACTCTTCCTATCCCAAATCTAGAAATACTCACTGATAATACACAGATACCAATATACAGTGTTAATGTGTGATGAAGAATGCAATTTTTCAAACCCATCGATATAATAATAACGAAATTAGGCAGTACCAATAAATAAATAAAGATCTTAAGTGTTAGCATCTGATAATGCAAGTGTAAGCGAGCGATGGTGTTAATTGCCTCTAAATGGAGCCTTTTGCTGATTCGTCCCACATAGTTTGTACAAAGCCAGTAGCCAGTACATTTATCGAAATAGATAATTTTTCTATAATTTAGGTCAGAACCTAAAGAAAAGGGCCATCTACATATGATTACAATCCTAATCCTGTAAGAGACCTTTTTGCCCCCGAGAAATGTAAGTTCCCAAGGGACGCGATATCGTTTTCCAACCTATAGATCCCGTTTTTTGAGGTTCGGTAATTGAAGGCATATTTGAATGATACTCGTACATACAGGGGGTTTATTAACATAGCGTTCAATAGCACTTTCATAATTGTAATCTACTTATATTTTTGTTTTATAAAAAGATATATATAATTATAATATGTATGGATTATAGTGCCCGGTTTGTAAAATTATGTAGTTATCTTAGGGTTCGAAACTTTTGAGTATTTTTTATTAATATGAATTTAAATAGATCAATTAACATCTTCCTCAGGAATAAGGTTCTTTCCAATAGCGCCATCGTAAACGTCAGGGTTATTGCATTGTTACAAATTCTAGTTTCTCGTTAGTAACGATATCGACATTGTCAGTAATGGGTTGAAACAAGATTATTTCCACCAGAGTTATGGTCGCATTCCCCTCTGTATTTGCACGTTGATTGTGTTTGCTAATGGAGCACGATTCGGTTATCGATTCGCGACACCTATTAGTTGGAATTTATTTGTTTCTGATTGGTTCCGGATTCATGTGTATAATATGCTCTTACTATTAATTTCCGAATTAGAGAACTGGGTTTTATATCGAAGGGGTATCTAGTCGTTTTAAATAAAAATCATCAGGTTTCCTTTTGGATAATAGTAATGCTATTAGTTAAGCTCTGTGACACGTAATTAATTTCTTTTTCTTTGAAGCACTGTACTATTAAGTGAGTATTGCATGATTGCTAACATATTACGTAAAAAGAAGTGATTAATTTAATTTTTTTCAAAGATATAATCTTACAGCCATCTCAATCATTTATAGTTTTATATTATAAATGATGATGAAAATTAAACGATGATATACTATGAATGATGACCTTGCCGGGTAAATGTTGGCTAGTCGTCGGAGTACCGGTGCTCAATCCAGGATCTTTATTATTTTCATTCAATTAAACTTCACAAAGAATGTGTGGCCTTTGTTTTATGTCCATCAATGTCAAATGTATACTGCTTGAGAGGCGGTGGCTCATTTGTATGGACTGTTGCCTTCCAATCTGGAGGGTGCAGGTTCAAATCCCGCCAAGAACTTATGTGTTTTTGAATTTTCGAAAATTATGTGATGTTTATCTGACGCTCTTACGGTGAAGCAAAACATCGTCAGGAAACCTACGCACGCCTACGAAGAAATTCAAAGAAAGATTCCTTTGAACAAGTCGGCTAATCCGCACTAGGCCCGCCTGCATGAACAAGGCCTGTACACCCTTTACGAGTAAGCTTGTGCCCCTCAGTGGGGACGTAAAATTAATTTATAAATCTGTATAGTGATTTTGGTTCGAATAGAATAAAAAAGTAATAATATAAGTTTCACCACCGTACATAAATAAATAAATATTTTATTTAAATAAATAATTTATTTGCAGTTTTACATATAAAGTATGAAACCCTGGCTGCCAAACTAGTATAAACTGTGTTATGGAAGTCAGTGTCTACCCAAAAAGATTAGCAAAATATAATTAGTACATCATAAATAATAATACAAAGTTTTATACACATGCTAAGTAACAATGGTTTAAGCATCTAGTTGCTTACAGTAAAGAGAAATAGGTAACATAATATATATAAAAATATAATAAAGCATTACATTATTTTGTGTGTATGTGTGTGTGTGTGTGTGTGTGTGTGTGTGTGTGTGCGTGCGTGCGTGCGTGCGTGCGTGCGTGCGTGCGTGCGTGCGTGCGTGCTTGCGTTCGTGCGTGCGTGCGTGCGTGCGTGCGTGCGTGTGTGTGTGTGTATTTGTGTGTATTGTGCGTTATGCAATTAACAGATCGGCTTTAGATAGCATTCAATTGTATCGCTGCAGGTGGAAAGCAAGAAGGTGTAATGTATTTTTTTTTAATTCATGGCGAGTGCAATTTAGTAAACCCCATTTATCATTTATTCGTGTGTAAAGCTTTGGTGGAAGATAGTTATAGAATTTTCGTGACTAAAAATGGACTAGAGTTTTGTGGTAGCGGACAAAAAAAACGTCGCCTATTATTCTGTGGTAAAGTTGGGATTGTATGCCTATGATACCTATACATACCAGAGCAACTCAAAATTTTTTCCTCATCGCCTGGCTTAGTAAGGCTTCGTTATGTCAGTTTGATTTAGCTTTGAACACAATTCAATGCGTTTAATGTCCCTAAAATCATAATCCACGAATGAGTATTCAAAATTATTTCGAATAACAAGAAAGATATTTGTCGATATCGAAACCCTGTTAAAGCTCAAAATAAGACGAAGGTAATTTATGTGGATCAAACGGAAGAACGTCATCTTGAATGACGCATATAACGTAATGGGACAAAAAATAATGGGAAACTTTATCCGACATACTCATTAAAAACTGAGCGCGTTCGGAGCAATTTGCACTCTCTTAAAATGTGACCCAACTGAAAATTCCCCAGATTTCCAATGTTACCATAAAAAGTATGCTATCAAGACAGTCTTAAAAATTTTAAGGCTCTTAATGATCAATAACGGGACATGCCGAAATTTTTAAAATACTGACTAGGAGACGTAAGTTAATAGGCGGAAGACAGCTCAATTTAGCTGTTGTCAACCAGTTAGAATTTCTCAAAATAATGGTAAATGCTAAAGAACCCACCCAGATAAATCGAGATGTGAACAGGGTTAAATAAAAAAATAGAAACGCTAATTATTATTTAATTATAGAATGTATCACAGCTTAACAAAACATTGGAATCAACAACCTAAATTGTCATAGCGGTGTAATACTGTAAAAATATGAAAATATCTATCAGTTCCATCCACACTTTTCTCAGACTATTTTCACAAATTGGATTTCTTTACTTAGCTCACATTCTTTCCCTGGGTACAAATAGGAAGACGCGCGACTGCGATCGGTTGGAGCGGAAACGAACCTCGCAGCGAAAAACAAAACGTGATTTGTCGCCGGAACAAAGAACCGTAGCGCCCCTGCCGGTCCACAATAAAACAAATGAATCCATCGCAGGGTTTTCAACTGAGCGCGCTCGAAGTTTAGAAGCAAAAGCGGCAATAGTAGCGTGTTTCGCGAACGAATCGCGAGAGGGCGCGGAGCGGTGATTGCGTCCGGCGCGACAATGGCCCATTGTGTGGGACAGCGAAATAAACAGCGACACAAAAGCGCTTTCTTGTTGTAATGAGAGGAGTTCTGGGCTCTGGGACAAACTTGCGAGCGCGGATTGCGAACGGATTCTTAGCAGAATAATGCGCTGGAAATAGTTCTGCTATGGGTAGATGTTACATGAGTGGAATGGGTAAGAAAATAATGTATCATTGCTGTATATTATGTATTCCGGTGATTTCAGGAGCTGGGGATCGAAACATCTAATAAAGAAGAAGATTCCGGTCAAGGGAAGGCATTTATAATCGTTGGTAATGGCTGAATCTTTTAACTTTAAAATTGTATTCTGACATAGGACATGAAACATAAAATAAGCTATGGGAATTAAACACCAGGTGGAAGTAATTGTTACACTATTTTGACGAGTATTATTTTGTATGCGTAATCAATCCACACAGTACAGTATTAACATTTGTATCATTAGATTGAGTCAAGTTTCGATTTCCCAACCAACCTGCCTAAAAAATTTGGCCTGTATACCCGAGATAAACTAACATAAAAAGGGTCAGTTAGTGTTAGTGGCAGTGAGCCGGTCACATGTGTCGCAGAATCGATAGCTAATGGATTAGAGTCGAGACCACGTCTTCTTCCATGACGAGTAGCCTAGGACTGTCTTCGAGCCGATATTAGACAACTTGCAAATGGTCGAAGGTGAAGATGGATGAGGAAAGTAGAGACGGGAATATCTGACGCAGAACGAGGGAGAGCAGGTCTAGCAGTGGAATGCAATAAGTTAAAAAGATAAAGAGCGTTTTTCTTAATTGCATATGGAAGATTTTCTAAACCAGTAATTTGGAGTTTGTCAAATGTAAAAGACGACCCATTTGGTGTTGCGGTGAGAGGTCGGCTGCAACACCAAGGGTTCGATCCCCGGGCAATACAAACATTTGTGTGCATGAACATGTCTATATAAGTATGTTTATACGTTGTTTAGTACCCATAATACAGGCTTTACGCTTAACTTGGGGCTAGATGGCGCTGTGTGAATGTCAGTGGATACTTATTATTATTATTATATAAAAGAAAAAATATCAGTGCAGCAATCAGGCTCGCGGCGTGCCACCTCTGTATACAACAGCTTCTCGTAACGAAGGCATTAACATTTAATCTACTTCAACTGGAACAATGCTTGGCCCGCTTTCGTTGAAATGAAAGAATGCATTTTGTTACTATTCTTTAGGAGTAAGTTTGAGTAATTTTTAACTCTTCATGCAAATAGGACTCCAATTTTGAAGTCAATCCCAGTGTTTCGATTTTTATTTCTAGCTTATATAAAAAAGTTATCTTTTGAAAGTCAATAAAATTACCCGTACTCAGAGCCATAAGATTTTTCTTTTTATTTTCGCGATTTCATTCGTAAAAAAAAATTGTTTTTATACAAAGCGTTTCATGTACCATCGATTGTACATGAAGCCCCAGTCGCGTTATTAAAAAATAAAAAATAAATTTAATATACTTAAGCCGAGGAGTTTGGTTGGTTGGTGATTTTAGAAACATTGATTCATCCACGTCCTAATCGTATTAAGTTTAATTATGTTGTCGTATCTCAACTTCTCAAACTGTTCAGCTATAAGCTTTTATATAATTGAACGTGAACAGTATCGTACAGCACTGGACCCTCGTTGATATTGTCGAAGACACTAAATCATCTTCTATATCATCATCAGCTCATTAAACGTCCCCACCGAGGGGCACAAGCCTACCCGTATAGGGTGATTAGGCCTTAGTCGTCCACGCGGCCCCAGTGCGGATTGGACGACTTCACACACAACCTTCGAACCTCTTCGCAGGCGTGTATGAAGGTTTCCTCACGATGTTTTCCTTCACCGTAAGAGCGTCGGATGATGTACATATATTTTTCGGAAATTCGAAAATACATTAGTACGTGTCGGGATTTGAACCTCAGCCCTCCTGGTAGGAAGGCGACAGTCCACTACTGAGCCACCGACGCTCTCGCGATCTTCTATATATTGTGGACATATTTAACTAGCATAGTTTTTAAGTTAAAGTATTACTTACACTATGGGCATTATATTTAGTTTTGTGTAAACGTAACTACGAGTATGCTTCCAAAACGAGGACACCAGTGGTAGTTTTGTTTTCCAAGTGTGGACAAGCTCCGGCATATATGAAAGCGCGAAGTCGGCGCGCGGCCGCCTAACTTGGCTCGTGAATCTCCGGTGCATGTGTCGCTGCAGCCTAATTGCGGCTGCAGTTGTCTAAGAAGACCTCACCGGTGAAGTTTACGGCGGAGCATATCCTAGCGGTTTGGATTTACGTTTTAGAATATGCAAGCCGTTTTGTTGTTATGATACCCTAGTAGGATATTTTTAAGCTTAATTTATTGTTACACTGTTTACAAAAACGTGTAACTTTACGAAAAGAAGCGTCTAGAAGATTTTGAAGTTAAACGCCAAATAAGGATGACTCGATTGAGTCCCTCCTACAACTGTACTAATAACAGAATTAATAAATTCTGCTGGCCAGTTGTTCTGTTCGCTATGCAGTGGAAATTTCAAACACAAGTTCGCTAGCCACATCACAACCTATCACGACCTGGTAGTCGCCGTTGCCGGATACGGCTTGTCGCTTTTTTGTCACTATGTGCGCTTAAATCTTTAAAAGTACGTAATGGATTTTGATGCGGTTTTTTTAAATAGATGGAGTGATTCAAGATAAAGGTTTATATATCAAAAAGTGGAGAAATACTGTACTTTTGAGGTTTCTACTGTGATGTCGTAAATAATTTAATTTTTTCCGTTTACATTGCAAACGCAGTCAGAACCCTACAAGATTTATCAAAATATTGTACTGAGTACTGTAAACAATAAATTAAATAAAGAGCGTCGGTGGCTCAGTGGTGTCGCCTTCCTACCGGGAGGGCTGAGGTTCAAATCCCGACACGTACCAATGTATTTTCGAATTTTCGAAAAATATATGTACGTTATCCGACGCTCTTACGGTGAAGGAAACATCGTGAGGAAACCTTCATGCACGCCTGCGAAGAGATTCGAAGGTTGTGTGTGAAGTCGTCCAATCCGCACTGGGCCCGCGTGGACGACTAAGGCCTAATCACCCTATACGGGTAGGCTTGTGCCCGTCGGTGGGGACGTTTAATGAGCTGATGATGATGAGTACTGTAAACAATAAAAAGGTCTACAGAAAACTCCGCGACGGTAAATATGTTTAATAAGACTATTGAAAGGTCCAATTGCGTCTTGTTTTGTCAATTACTAGCTGTGCCTCGCGGTGTTACCCACAGTATAAGAAATGTATTATCCCAGAGTAAAATGTAACGTGTGTTTTATTCCAAGGTCTTAGCTGATTCCAAATCAAAATATATTTAATTCACTTCAGACGTAAACAAGTAACCAACATACACACTTGCACACTTTCGTCTTTGTAATACTCGTATTAGTGATATTTTTTTTGGATTTCAACTTTTCATATAAGTATAAATGTCTTCTCCATAGTCTTATATGCAAGGTGTGGTTATCTTATAAGTGCAGTAAAAATCATTTCTATGCCAACATTTTAGTCACTCTAAATAAAGCTGAAATAAGGAAAAATGAAATATGTGTGCGAGAGTTCTGAACGCGGATGTAGCGGACCGGAGTGACTCGCGGCATAAATAACGTTTGTCCGACAGCGCGCGCGTGCTTCGGTAATGAGCGCCTCTCGTCTGCCCGGTGTTGCCACCTCAGTTTTAGAAAAAGGGCTTTTTGAGAAGTAAAGTAATAAGGGCAAGATAGGGCTAGATTGATTATCAAAAGAGAAACAGATACTCTGTTCTAAAAATGCTGAAATAATCATATCATGTAGCCGTTTTTTTTGAGCGTCTAAAAATCCATCATGACCGACGAAATAGTAAAAAGTACTTGTTAGCATGTCCAAAACTTCATGCTTTGGTAATATTATCAAGACAATGAAAGAGGTAGATTAAATTGTTAAAAAAAGAGTTAACTATACTAAAAAGTGCTAGATCTAGCTACAAAATGGCTAAGGAGGCAACACTGGCTTTGCCTCTCTAGGGCAAAAGGCTCTGTTATCCCACCTTGTATATTTTTCGAAGTAAATATTTAGTAATATAATCATTAATGATGTTACTTACTTAAACATCCTGCTCATTATACAGAATATACTGAATAAGCCTTAGTGATTACGGGGTATAGGTATCTTACCTAACATATGTTGTCTCGAGTGACGGACGCAGTGCGACATTAACCAGTTGTTGGTCTCCTTCAATGCAATTTCGTCATGGTTAGGCGTATCATTTACCATCAGGTGAGCGTCTTGACCGTCCCGTTCACTTTGTCATATAAAAATAAATCTTGTGGGCACAGCATTCGACGGCTTCCTTAGTGTATCAATAATCAGCTCGTTTTTTTACCACAAAACATTTGACGCCCCATTGGTGTTCAACACCAAGGGTTCTGGATTCGATCCCCGGGCAGTACAAACATTTGTGTGCATGAACATGTCTGTTTGTGATGGTCTGGGTGTGTTCTATGTATAATATGTATGTATTCACAAAAAGTATGTTAGTCTGTTGTTTAGTAACCATAATACAGACTTCACGCTTAAGTAGAGTAAGCTGAAACGAAGAAACTATATATATCATATTTTAAGCAGTGTTAGCATCTTAAAACATAGCTTAATGTAGTTAGCGACCCATCGTTTCCGGAAGTCGCTAAGTCTGTTTACCTGATAGGGGCCGGCTCCGCGGGGCGGGCTTCTCCGACAAAGGCTTAACTCTGGTTGTGTGAGAATACTTACGGTAGTGCACTTCCTTTAGAACGCTAAACGGAAGACAAGAAACGTCTTGTATGATATAATAAATAAATAAATATCCACTGACATTCACACAGTGCCATCTCTATCTAAGCATTAGGCTCTAATATGGGTACTAAACAATGGATAAACATACTTATATATTTTTTATTTGTAAATAAATAAATATTATACATAGAAAACACCCAAACTAATACAAACAGTTATATTCATGCACACACATGTTTGTACTGCTCGGGGATCGAACCCGGGACCGCTTGTGTAGGAGTCAACGTCTTAAACATTACACCAAATATATTGTTAATTACATAATAATTTATTCAAACTTCTATTTTTGTTTATAGCATAATGTATTATGTGATTTGATGAGAAATAAATCCTTTATAGTCGAATACCATACCAATGCTGTGAGGAGATAGCGCCATAATCCGTCACATGTGCCCTGCGGATTAGTGTGTAGGACAAAATATCATCCTGAGGTAATAGATGAAAAACACAGTTTATTAGTTTAGAGCGTCGGTGGCTCAGTGTTGTGGACTGTCGCCTTCCTACCGGGAGGACTGAGGTTCAAATCCCGACACGTACCAATGTATTTTCGAATTTTCGAAAATATATGTGCGTTATCCGACGCTCTTACGGTGAAGGAAAACATCGTGAGGAAACCTTCATGCACGTCTGCGAAGAGATTCGAAGGTTGTGTGTGAAGTCGTCCAATCCGCACTGGGCCCGCGTGGACGACTAAGGCCTAATCACCCTATACGGGTAGGCTCGTGCCCCTCGGTGGGGACGTTTAATGAGCTGAGATGATGACAGTTTATTCAACCAAGTTAACGTTACTAACTTAATGCTCATTGCTGGTCTCTATGGAGACAAAATATAGACAACGTATCATCATATCGCAACGTAAAACCGTATTTTTCGCGATAACGTTAATCGGAAATTCGTTTTTATAACAATAAGTGATGTAGGTACTTTGAACTCGGTTTATTGGTGTGTACTATTGCCTTTCGATCTGGAGGGTGCCACAAACCATGTTGTCGAAATTCCTAGTTTATATGCGACGCTCTTACGGTGAAGCAAAATATCGGGAGGTAACCTGCGCACGTCTGCGATTCAGAGGTTGAGTGTGAAGTCGGCCAATTCGCACTGGGCCCGCGTGGACGACTAAGGCCTAACCACCCTATACGGGTAAGCTCGTGCCCCTCGTGCCTCGGTGAGGTCGTGTAATAAGCTGATGATGACTTTTAACTCATGTTATTCTTGGCCCAACATTACTAACAAAACTTTGCTATTTATCTAACGAACATTCCAACTATAATTAATAGCAGCTTTGCGTTTTAATATATTATTGTGGTACAGTCATAAAAATATAATAATAATAACATTTGAGGGATTTATTTGAATAAAGATTTTTTTCTATCTTTCTTTCTATTATTTATACGGGGAGAAGTTATAACCAATGTAGAGAATTTATTCGAAGTTATGATCGTTCATCCCCTGTATTTTAATAACGCACCGTAAACCTTAATGAACCCGTATGTACAAATATGTGCATGTCAGGCTATTTCATTCATCTATAAATGTTTATGCAAATAGTCTAGCAAATTTGCTTTCACAAGAACTTGAGCGTTAAAACGAAAATTCCGCCCAGGGAATAGACAAAGCGTAGTTTTTAACAAGTCCGCCCATACAGAGCGTGGCAAAACAATAGTAAACAAACAAATAAGTAGTTCTTTTTACGCAGACAGTGGGGGTGTGTCAGCAGTGGGCGCGGAAGTGGGGCGTGGGCTTGAACACATCGCGCCTGAGCGTATTCAGCTGTCCCGACACTATGAGATAGACAGCTGTTTGAAAGAACCGCAGTGGGCGCCCGCATTTAGTGCGTCAACAATCGCTTTGAACGAGCTCCTTTTTTACGACTGCTGCGTCGGATGGTGCAAATACTTGGTATTCTAAATTACTGTCAACTTTGTGGTTCTTATGTTATATACTTTATTACCTATCGCAGATCACTGCTGGACGTTGGGAGACCCAATTTTGTACCGGATTTATTAATTAAAGAATTCAGGCCTTCCGCTTTCCTCCACCAGTGACGTTTCGCAAGTCGTCGCACCATTGGGCGTAGGGCGTACTAACGCTTGTTACAAAAATAAGAGTAAATAATTCATAGTGATACCACCACCTCACAGAAAACCAGTACGAAATAACGATCACGAGTGTGTAAAGTAATGTAGTCTCCCGCGCGATTCGAACCTACGACCTCCCGGGATTTGCGCCCTCTCGGTCAGAAGGTCGGAAGCAACAGTCCACACCATTGAGCTACCGACGCTTATACCGAGAGTTCCGAGTCTACCACCTAGTAAATATAATAGAAAAGACTTCCAAATTAGTTCAATACCAAATACAACGGGGCAGTGCAGTTGCAACGATTTGCATATCGCCGGCCGCCGCCGCAATAAATATCCCCTGAGCTGTTGTTTTAAATCCGCCATTTCATATAATTGGATATTCAGCGGCCAGTGCTCGATTCGTTACAAATCATCAAGATATGACAAAATGAATAATTGTTTGTGTACTGATTAATGGCGTTTTAAAAACAACATGTGCGTTTTAAAAGGTTTTTTGTGCTTTTGTAATTGTGGAGAGTATTATGTAGGAAAATACAAAATTAAAAACCTATATACATAAATAAAATTGGGGTGTCTGTTTTGTAATATTGAAATAACTGATTTTACTACGTAAATATGAATCACAATTTTTTTTCAAATTCAGAGATTAAAGACGAAAAGAAGCAGACAGCTTCTTTTCGGGTAATCTCTGAAACGGCGGGACCAAATTTGACGGAACTAGAACTGAAGATAACTGATGGAATAAAGAAAAACATAGGCTACTTTTTTTTGAAAAAATTTAGGAAAATAAAGAGTACGACGCGGCGCAGCTACCGTCGCGCGAGCTCCGCGCCTTCCGAAGCAATTTTGATAGTAAGCTGACACCCAGGATAAACACATAGGATACGATTCACTGCGGGAATATCTTATACCGCGAGTAACATCGCGGGGGCACAGTTTGTATATTTATAAAAGCCTTGTATGTACAGATGTCGCAGCCATCCGATCCGTGCGGCGAAGCGTCAGATATTTTGGTTACAAACTCACAAGTATCAGTAAGTAAAAAAGTGGCCAAGCGTGAGTCGGAATCGCCCGTGGAGGGTTCCGCAGTAGGAAGTAACATAAATAAAGTAATTTTTATTTAATTAGGCACCTACTATATGCTTTGATATGAAAAATAGTGGTTCACCGTCTTTGACGTATAAAAAGAAAACAACTCACCAGAAATCGTTCAAACTAAATTTCGTTGTTAGATTTTATGGTAATGAACATCATACATTTTTTTAGATTTTATCAACCCCATAGTTTAGAAATTAGAGGGAGGGACAGACAGACAGACTTGACGAATCTATAAGGGTTCCGTTTTTTGCCATTTGGCTACGGAACCCTAATAAAAACGGAACATTATTTGAATCACATGGCTGAGTCGTGATTAATCATTTAGAAAGAAATAACTATCAACATCCCAAGTTGTTACACGTTGAGTGATGTTAGTTTAAACAACGACGGCGTAGGCATCTTATTGGATGCTGGCATTTAACGATCGGCCTGGGCGTACAATAGGAATGATGATAATTTTTTTCTGCTATATCGGTGGATGATGAAATTTGAGTTTGAGCTGTACCTCCTAAATCTAAAACAATGCTCTATTTTATTTACATTGATTTATTTAAGCTTGGGATCCTTTCCAAGGTTAGGCGGTATTTCACCCCAGGACAGCTTCTAGCATTATATCAAGCCCAAGTCCGGTCTTGTATGGAATACTGCTGCCACCTATGGGATGGATCAGCAAATACCAACTGGCTGCTTTGGACTCGATTGAGCGGCGTGCTGAGCGGCTCATTGGCGACCCTACTCTGACTGACGCTAAGCTGCAAAGCCTCGAGCATCGTCGTAGAGTTGCACGGCTGTCGGTTTTTTACAGGCTACATTTCGGTGAGTGTGCGATGGAATTACACGCGTTAATTCCACCAGCCCCTTTTCACCATCGGGATACAAGACGGAGGCGAGCGTTCCATCCTTAAGTGGTAGACATTCCTCACACCCGCACAGCCCGCTTTGGTGACTCGTTCCTAATGCGCACCGCAAAGGAATGGAATTCTTTGCCTCCTTATGTGTTCCCCGATCATTACAACCTGGCCGTCTTCAAGGCAAGATTGAATAGGCTGTTTCTAGGCAGGCATGATCCATCTTCGGCCACATCATCACTTACCATCAGGTGAGATGGCGGTCAAATGTCTGCCTATAAAGGATAAAAAAAAAAAAATAACTACTTTACTAAAAGCACTCCATTAATCCAATGCCGAATTAAACGCCAATCCATTTTTATGAACTGCAAACACAATAACGTGTATTGCAATTCCAAATGAGTATATTTCACGCACAAAGCGTCCAAATTATTCGCTATTATTTCCACAAATATTTCAACAACAATGAAATGACACAGTGACTTGTTGTTCCAAATGGTTTGCATAATTGGATATTCATTGGCGAATGCATGTATGCTGTTAGTATGTCATTATCACAAATTGGGTGTTTTCTATTATGAAATGATTCTTTAAGTTTAAATAACATTTATTATGGGATTAAATCTCAGTGTTACAATATGACTGTTTTCCGCGTACAATGCTAATGTCAAGAGAGAGATATTAGTGACGTGATATCACTGTTCAATCGATTAGGTATGGGTAGCGTTGGTCGTTTCTTTTCCGTCTAACATTATATATAATAAATGTACGTATTTACATGTTTATTCCGTTGTTTACTTGATCAACGACAAACGAAATGCACATTTTCTAAGAAACGTCAGCCAACAATTGTCCGAGCTCCATGACACATACGTACAGTTATTGCTTTTTGAACGTAAATTATTTATTTATATTTTGAACTTAACGCGTCATAGAGTTCAAAATCAGAAGCACGAACGAGCCCACTACTATGTCATTATGACATGTAGTGAGTGTGATTATGAATAAGAATTCTGCCCAACTGACGCCGTGGGCAGACTTTTGGTTCGGACACTTTTAAGTGAGATTGTGCATTTAGTTTATTGTGGTATCTATGTGGCAATCCTGATTTTAAGCTACTTCCCAGCCAATCAAACTAACCAGTATTGGAATTGTGGCCCAATTTTTAACCATTCTTCAAGGACTACCTTAAACTATTCTAAACTATTCGAGTTTTACATTGGTTTTTTAATGGGACTACTCTTAACAAAATAGCAAACAGTTTCCGTTTTTACCTTTAGGAGTATAGTTCTACGCTTTAGTTTGAAACATTATGATAGGCGTTTAAGTTCATAAATGTACCTTAAGAATAATAACGAGTTATTTTTTAAATTATTGAACTCTTATTTCATCATCATCAGCTCATTAAACGTCCCCACCGAGGGGCACGAGCCTACCCGTATAGGGTGCTTAGGCCTTAGTCGTCCACGCGGGCCCAGTGCGGATTGGACGACTTCACACACAACCTTCGAATCTCTTCGCAGGCGTGCATGAAGGTTTCCTCACGATGTTTTCCTTCACCGTAAGAGCGTCGGATAACGTACATATATTTTTCGAAAATTCGAAAATTCGAGAACTCTTATTTGAATAGCTCAAATAACCTCAAAATTTGAAATGAATAGTATAGAAGTATTTAATTTGGAAATATTTATTTAAGATTCAAAGCAGGCTTTTTAGGCGTTAGCTAGATGGCGTTCAGACTGTCTAATATTTAGTTAGTAATATAAAGTCAAGTAATGGGTGCTACCAAATATTTGGGATTTCGTCTACGGAGTCAATAATAATAAAGGCCTGGCCACTAATTTATTTAGATCTAATTCTGTTATTTAGAAATTATTGAACGTTAAGTAACTACTGACATTTATATAATATATACTCAGTTCAGAGGTCAACTTTCATTATACAGCAATAATCAAACATTCATCGAACACATAGCGTCGGTGGCTCATTGGTGTGGACTGTTGCCTTACGATCTGGAGGTGTTGAATTAAATGTATGTTTATCCGACACTGTTACGGTGAAAAAACATCGTGAGGAAACCTGCGCACGCCTGCGAACAGATTCAAGGTTGTGACTTGTGGGTGAATTCGGCCAAGCCGCACTGGGCCCGCGTGGACGACTACGGCTTATACACTATTTATGGGTAGGTTCGTGCCCCTCGGTGGGGACGTATAAAGAGCTGACATCAAGATAAAAGTCTCAAGAATCTTACTAACTACACCAACCAATAATCATTATCAATACTATTGAATTACAGACCGCTATCGACAGTGCAAAAGATCGATTGTTTCGATAGTTGTTGCAATAAACAAAGCCAAAGATGCTATCGATACAATCCATAGTGATGTCTATATTGAGCTACATTAAAATCGATTTCGAGGTCAACTACCGATAATCTCACTATCAATAGTTCGCCAACATTGCCTATTACGTACTCGTCTTACTTTTCGAATTTCGAGCAAAAGAGTCTGACACCATCGTAGCCATACATTTTACATTTCAAACTAACATGTAAACACTGGTCATACGATGTTCGTATACTTGGTTACGTTCCCCGTACAGTAAGTTAAGTTCAGATGGTTTATTTTCGTACTGACTACTGCTATTGGCCGCAGCTGACCTTGACAGCTTCACCGGGTGCGTGGCCAGCGCAGATGGCTCTCAGCCTTAAACATTTATACAACAAGACACGCGGGCGTCCCTGAGTGAACTCGAACCTTGGCTTAGGGCGTTAAAGGGAGGGCTAGGTTACCTAGTATGTGTTTGGGGAAAGAAACGGCCCAGCACGCCGGTTAATACGCGAATAAGGAATGCGCGAACCTATAGGGTTAGGCGACGATGGCCCCGCCGACCGGGCGGAACCTCGATTGTCGGTTCGTACAGTGTTTCAATGAGAAGCTTAGATAGGTTTTTGTATGATATTGATAGTGGTCGAAATTAGTTGGTGAGTAAAGTAAAATATTGAAGTAAATGTCGATGCGCACGTGTCCTGAATAAGCTGCTAAGCTAACAGTTAAGAAAATGTGCGGTGTTGACCGTTACACTGGTAGATATTAAAACTTAGCCAATCGACACAATTGAACACAAGAGAGCTCCGCGTAACTTGCTCACAGCGAGCTGTGTTTAACAACTATAATTGGCGAGTGCTGCCGCCGCGCGGCCGACGCGGAACTTGCTAATTGAAAAATGTCTAAATTGTAACGTTTAGAGTTGCCAACTCCGCGCTTGTCTCGGGGCTCTGGGAAGTCACGTGCCATGTATTGGGAACTTTAAACTAAAACATGTTTAGTTAAAACATGAGAGGTGCAAATGGATTTCAATAAAAGTTCGCTATAAATATTTAGGTTTACAGATACCCGTATTTCATTAAAAAATGATGTATTTTGGTTATGATTATCGTGTTATTCATCAGATTTACCTTTTTATAATATACATAAATAAATACAATAAATTTGGTTTGAATATTAAGGCGAAAATCCAAAAAAGCTTAACTACTTTATATGGCCCTAGAACATGCGTAATAGTAAAATGTAAGACCATTTTGAAGTGGTACCTTAACGCACACAATGCTAGCACCCTATACCTGTGTTCCGAACCGCAGTAAGGCCGCGGTAAAAGAACAAAAGGCTGCACGCACCCGCCATTGTCCCGACGCACCCGACACGCACTCTCATTGCACGACGCACACTTTCCCAAAGTGCAACCGAGAGCACTCGTTTATATTTACAAAAACACATCACTTCGCAGAACTGTTTGCGAAGGCTCGCTAAAAGCGAAGAAATATTTTGGCGATACATTGGAAAATCTCGTTACAGAAACTCACGGGGACAAAAGAGTCGCAATCCACTGTCAGTCTATTTTTGGACAGATATCCCGGTCCTCCGCTTTTCTCATCCAGCCTCCATCAGCAACCTTGCGCAACTCCATTGGGCCGGAGGGCGTCCTACGCTACGTTTGTCTCTACTCCTGAATTCGTCTGCTCCAACGGCTCTGCGACATACGTGACTATACCACTGCCACTTCAACTTGCTTTTATGTCAGTTACTTTAGTTCTCTTACGGATAACTTCGTTTTTGATCTTATCCTTGGGAGAGACCCCGAGCATAGCTTACTCCATTTTCGATTTTTCTCTCCAATTTTAAGAGTTGGTAACACACTCGCTGCTCCTTCAGAGTTGCAAGTATCCATGGTGGTGGAATCACCAACGGGATGTGTCTTAGTTCCCCACCAAAGAAATAAAAAAAAACTATTTGCAGTAAAAGCCGGCAAAAGCGAAAATATATTGGGAGACACACTTAAATACTCGCGAGGTACTCAAGTAAAAAAGTAATCTTTTGTAACATTCAGCCGTCCTCGTGTTATTGTAGAGCTGAAATGAGGATAACTAGCACAAAATATTGAAGATATATTAACCTTTATTCACTATAAAAGAAACCAATTTACCGTACAAATACAATTCAACTGTACATAAGGCTGCCTTATGGTAAAGGAAGACATTGCTATAGAGTATTAAGGAGGTTGTTGAGTAGGCAGTTTTGATGGGAAATAAAGATAAATGTGAAATCAGTCGTAGATTTTTATTTGATTTTCAAGTTTCAAACCTCCTCTTCCTCCGAGATCTTTGATGACATTGCAGGCTGATTCACCTCATTATCATCATCATAACAGCTTAAAATATTCACTGCTGAACAAGGGCCTCCCGTTTCACGCGGACCGATCCCTAGCAGTTGAAATCCATCTGCTACCCGCCACTTTAACCACACCATCCGTCCATCTGGTTGAGGTTCCGCCTACGCTTCGTTTTCCGTTGCTTAGACGCCACTCGAGGCCCTTTCCGCCCTATAGGATTGATCACTCGCGGACATATAATTTTTTAAGCGTCTGTGGTTTATTGTTGTGGACTGCCTTCCGATCTGGAGGGTGCTAATCCCACCACGCACCATTTCCGTTTCAAAATTCTATGTATGTTTATCCTATAGTGTATGAAAATATAGTGAGGACACCTGCGCACGTCTGCGAATAGTTTCAAAGGATGTGCGTGAAGTCGACCAATCCGCGCTGGGTCCGCGTTTACGACTAAGGCCTAAATCATCCTTTTCAGGTAGGCTAATGATAATTCATATAATTACCGACCATGATCCCTGATGTACTTTCATTCAAAATCCAGTAGTTATATTAAGTTTGAGATCCCGTGTCGTGGGAAGTAGGATATGGATGCGTGTGATTGCGGCAGGTGTGACGAGCCTCACATAACAAAGGCGCGGATCAAAGCAAATACTAACAGTTCTCTGTAAAAACACATCCTTGTGGATATTCTTTGCTGGCCGCTCTTATGCTATAGTGTGTATATATGTAGTGTTTTGCACTTTTGTACTTCGGGTCGAGAGCACTGTAGCTAGTAATAACTTACCTTCAAAATAAAATCCACTCCGGTCCCCAAGGGCCGAGATCGG